>KQ435883.1:1400964-1416893 GCA_001276565.1 Melipona quadrifasciata
ACGCTTCTCGTTTCAGCGGCGCCTGACCGAACTAAGTCAAGCAAGCGCCCATAGGCCCCAACGATATCTCGAGAGAGAAGAAGATTAATTTGAAAGCAACTTCACCAGTAGCCAAAGGGTTAAAACGTAATCACCTCGCTAGCTCGATCGTCGCGCAATAACAAAATGCATGCACTTCGTGGCTGATGGAACGATGGTATAGGATAATAGGTTATTATCAGTAGTTATTACACGCGTGTAAATGTCACGGTGACGACTCGGCGATATCGGCGAGTGGCTGGCTAGAAAAGGGGGTACGGGGAGGGGATAATCGCACGTGGACGCGGCGACGAAGACTATATTCGCGCGTCAGCAGGTCGAACATTCGCCAGTAACTAACTAAGAGAGTGGTTTTTGCCGGTTCTTTGGTGTTGCCCGTGTCGCGCGGTGCGTCCGACGCGCGTCGACCTCGTCGCGGCTGCTCGACGCAGTCTTCAGGACGGAATCGAGCGGCAGCTGACGCCACCGACGCCACCACCCCGAAGGAACCCACCCCCGTCCATTGATCCGAGCACCGGCACCCTGCACACTGTGCAAATCTCGTCCGGCAAGTCCGCCAGCGCAACGACGTCGATCGCCACGTGCACGAACACGTCCACCGCTACGACCAGCCCGAGCCTTGGTTCGTCCTCCAACGGGGCACGATGTTACGCGACCAGAGGCTGCTGCATCGATTGTGCCGTCTGGAATAATCACGGTACGATTTATACCTTCTCTCTTTCTCTCTCTCTCTCTCTCTCTCTCTCTCTCTCTCTCTCTCTCTCTCTCTCTCTCTCTCTATCTCTTTCCATTTTTCTTCTACGCTTATACACTCGTCCCTCCATTTACGCGGCACTTATCGCGCGGTATCAATTCACCAGAGGTCAGAAAATACATAAGTAACAGTAACACCGATGAGAAAACACGTAATGTCTGTTTTCTATAGTAGCCAGCGATATTCAAGCGTTAAATTTTAACGAAAAGTTAAAAAAATAAATTTGGGAACAAATCGCGAAAAAAAGACCCTTTGCCCTCGACAAACGTTCATTTTTGTATCATCAGTTCATACCAACAATTTATTTACGAAGCATCACTCCAAATAAATTGACATAGCATTGGAAATAATGGTAATTTTCAAATGGTATTTGACACGAAATTATGTTGATTTCCAACGTGTGATATTGTTTTAAATTCAAAGTGCATTGCTCTGAACAAGTATAATATGCAAGAGTTGACGAAGAGACGAGGATATTGAGTTTGTGCTGATTGAAAAGAAAAGATTGATTGTTGACACTGAGTAAAATTTACTTTTGTTTTCCGAAATGTCATTGTCATTATTATTATTATTATTATTATTTTGTTAATCTACATGAAATAAATACGTACTTCTGTAACTTATACCAGCTTTTCTTTCCAATATTTCGCTTTCTTTCGCGCGAAACGTGCACGTCTGCGTAAACGGAGGGACCCGGATATGTATCTTCTTTTACAAAAAGAGGAGAGAACAGTTGTCTCGCCTTTCATCGATCGATCGGAAACTCAGTTTTTTTCCTTTCTTCTTTGTCGAACAAACTCCGGTGACGGTCGTTACGATCTTTTTTTTTCACGATTCTTCTGCCAATCCCAACTAACGAGAGAAAATATGAAACGAAATGAAAGCTCGTCGGATTGGAAGGAAGACTCGGCTGGAAAGATCGTAACGAAAATTCTCGGGAGTAATAAAAAAAAAAGAAAAAAAAAATACGATATGGTTGGAACACGCTGGAACCCCACTGCAGCCATAGATCGCGAGGACGGAGACTCGTCGGTGACGAGCGAGTATAGCGAGTCCGGCGTGTCGGGGAGTACAGGAAGTTCGGAGAGTTTAGGAGGATCCGATGGTTCCGGAGGGTCTAGCTGGAGCAACTCGGAGAAGGTCGTCGGAGTGCGTCGCCGCGGAGGCTCGCTGTTGACGGTAGCGTCGCTGTGCCGCGTTCGGGGTCGCCGCGTCGGCAAATCGGCACCGTCCAGTTTCCGAAACCGCGAGACCACCAGCGGAGGCTGCAATAAGAGCAGCGGCGAAGGCGCTGGTAAAGCCGGCCAAGGCGACGAGGGCGGCCAGGGGGGCCAAGCTGCCGCTGGCCAAGGAGGCGGTGGACAATCGAGCAGCTCGACGACGTCCGCGAGTACCGGATTCGCGCGTAGCGTCGCCAACGGCCTCAAGCTCGCCCAAACCCAGGCCATCGCTGTCGCTGGCTTCCTCGCCGACGTCGACTCGCGGCACGATCGCGTCTGCGCCTCCTGTCTCTCGCATCGGGCCTCTTACCACGGCAGAGGTGACTAATCCTCCACTAATACACGCCAGTCTACGTTTCATCATCATCGCCAAATCTCACTCTCATGATCAATCATTGTTCGATCACTGCCCTCCAAATTCATTCGAGTCTTCATCTTCGTTCGAACAACGCCGGACGTCGTTGTTTGTCGTTTGTCCTTCTCTTGGAAGCATCATCTGGAAGGTGATTCTACATTTTCGAAAAGTCGAAAAGAAAGAAGGAAATTTTCCTTGGCAATCGTTTTCAATTTCGTTTCGTTTCCAATTGGAACTCTAAATTTGAAAGGTCCAAGTTTCGTCACCGCGGTTTTGTTGCCAGTACAGGGTGATTCACACAGGTCGCACACCTGAAATAATTTCAATAATTTATGTTTGATACAAAAGTTGTACGATTTCTTAAGGGAAGCAGAATATGGCGTGTCAATTTTCTGTGGGTTTCGAAATTTTCAAGGTCATTTTTATTTTTTTTCTTTCTTTCTTAATTGAACCGTATATTTGTTTCATCATAAATCGAAAAAAGTATTAAATTCCAAATAAAAAAGTATCAAGCCACGTTGGTCCTAAAAAATGATCGAGGAGATATTTTATGACAATTTGCATCTCGATTCCGTTTCACCAACGTTTCCATATTCCTAGTTTCCGAGATTTTCGTCGCTTCTCTCTCTTTTCTTCTGTTTTCTTCGTTTCCAATCGGTCGAAGATTTTTCGAAAAATACAGCGTCAAATTTAATCGCGTGATTTCGTAACGTGGTGTATATATGTATCGATGATGCGTATAGACACATATACAGGGTGTCTCAGAATGGGAGTAGAAGGTGATTCTACGTAGAAAAATGAGTTAAAAAGGAAGAATAAAATTTTTTCATTGAAGCCTTCGTGTTCGAGAAGATCAAGTTTGAAACTTCATCAAGTATAGTTGAACTTGGCTAACTTCGTATTGGACAGACGCGCAAAACTAACGAAGTAAAAAATGCAGACAAAGCATTTTTTTCGTTTAAGGCGTCATTTTCAAAAAATGTTTCGGTAAGTGTACTTGATCAGTCTTCAAACTCGATTTTCTCGAAAACCGGGCGTCTTACAGAGAAACTTTATTCTACAGCTGTTACTTATTTTTGCACGTGGAATAACCTCCTATCTTGGTTATTCTTTTCTGCCACATCTAGAATCAAAGCTAAATTTAAGTATAAATTTAAAAAATTTATACATGTAAATTCAAGTATATAAATTTTCAAACTCGATTTCCCCGAAAACGAGGGCTTCAGCGAGCAAATTTTATTCTTTCCTTTCGACGCATCTTTACGAACAGGATCACCTCCCAGTTAGTTGACCGCAAGTCGCGGGATTTTAATATAATCGTATGATCGTATAAAGCGCGAATGACGTCAGATCGCTATCGACATATATTTGTATTATATTTGTATGTACTGTCTGATTCTTTCTTTTTTAAGTTGAAGAAACTCATTTCTGTGATGATTCTGCAAAGAAGACAAATACAATTCGAAACGAGTATTTCATTGGATTTACAATGTGGAGTGTGAAAGGCTTAATACTAGAACTACCAAAAGAAATTTTTGTTGGACACTTTATAGATACAAAAGCAGTGTATTTTTAGAGACTTGAATGAGTCTTTGTAAAACACATAAATAAAAGCTTGTGTACTCCATAATTGTATTACATAAAGTTTCTCTATCTTTTTGTCTTTAGTGTCTCTGTTGGAAATCTTATGTTTTAGACGTAGTTAAGTTGTTCTAGCGTTAATAACAGCACAACACTGACACTTTCCCGCATTGCTTCGACAGCAGCATGAACATTTTACTTTTTATTACACGTCTACTCCACGCCTACTCCAACAAACTCATGAGCTGCCATCCTCTCACGAGGATGTCGATGCCGGTCTGACGTCGTTCGCGTGCCACGACGATCAGGTTGAAACGAACCTTAAACAATATAAAACGAAATGATGCAATAATGAAAAAGACAAGCGGGATGAAAATCACGCGCGCACGCGTCTGAAATTTACATTTTGTTTCTTCTCCTGTCCCACGTGATGCGACGCGATGCACCAACCACTCGCACTCACACAAAGTGACGCACCAGCAACACACAGAGACACCAAGATTTGCTCTCGGGGTATGGTCGTGTGCGTGTGTGTGTGTGTGTGTGTGTCCACATGCATGGCATGAAAGTTGCCAGTTTTCTGTGTGCTCGAAGCATGCGTTCTGCCAAATAGTTTCTTCTTTTTTTTTTTCTTCGTACCGTGTAACTTGCTTGCGATGCAATAGTCGCTTGACTACGCAACTAATCACGCTCTCGGCGCTCGAGATGCATACACATACGACACAAATCGCTGTCGAGATCGTAGAGCTGTCGGCAGAGCGTACTGCGGTGAGCTTAATTCCTTCACCGACTCTCCTCGTTCGTCAGTTTCCTGGGCCGGAGAGAGTAACGGAAGCATCGGCGCAGAGCGCCTGTCCCACAGCTTGCCGGGCAGTCCCGCCGATCGGAAGCCGAACTTCGAGGTCATCGGTAGCGCGGAAAGCTTGGTCGGTCGAGTAAGTCTCACTCCTCACTCTTCGCTCTCTATTCCCCTAGCAACGTCAAACTCGACAAAAGATCCTCCAACTATAGACACCAACCGATATACAATATAGTTTACAGTTAGTTTTAGTTTTAAAATTTCTTCTATCAGTTTAAGAAAAAAAAACTAAATATACTAATAATACTAATAATTCAGTATTTAGTATTTAGTATTTTGTTAATCAGAATAAAGTAGTATTTTATACAATTACTTTTTCCTTCTGTCGAGGAACTAGGAAAAAGAAGAAATAAATATTCACAGTTATTATATTATATTAGCAATCGGAACATTTTTAACATCCGCTTCTGAAGGTGTCAAATACAATGTGTTAACAGTCGCGTAGAATGACTTTTAAAGCGACAACTAATAACCTAATTGATAGACGTACCTACGTAGTAGGAAATGCAACTTACAATGGTTCAAACTGGCCTGCAGTTTGCAATTGATGTTGACGAAACATCTGTCTTCTCGTAGGTTCTCGTTGAGCAAGGACTGGGCAAGTATTGCGACCCAGACTTCGTGAGATACACGTCGCGAGAGATGCAGGAAGCGCTGGACATGACGCGCGAGGAGATGGATCGGGCGGCGCACCAGCTTCTCCTGCAGGAACGTCGCGGGCAACCGTTGTCGTATCAGTTGCAGCAGGGAGCGGAGCAACAATGGTTGCCGGCCTATCAGCCGATGCAGCCGAGCCAGCAGGCGTCAGGGATCGGGTACCAGCCGCTGCAGGAGCAGCGACCGCCCGGCCCGCGACAGTATCATCGATCCTCCTACTATCGCGGCGATGGGCAAACGGCCGCGACCTCGGACTCGTCGCAGCAACAGCAACAACAACCGCCACCGTCTTAGCGACGCGACGCCACGTCGCCCTGTAAATCGTGTTCCTAAACGTTCTCTCGTTCGTCTAGCCAAACGAGAACAACTCTCAACGTCCCAGGTAACGTTGGCTGTCTGTCGTTTCGCCAAAGACGCGCCAACACCCAGCCAGCAGTCTCGAGCGAGCAGCGAAACGCGACCTGTTGCGTCTCTCGCATTCGCACTCGGTAAAAAAAGAAAGGGGGAAAAATCCTTTGGATCCTCGACGTTTCTTACGATCCTGGCGCGTAGAGTAAACGACGTCGGTCGCAGTTCGTCGCAGACGATCGTGGGAAAAAGACAACGTGGCAAGAAAGAAGGCTCTCGACGCGATCGGGAGAGGATGATCGGCTGACGCAAGCAATAAAGCTACGAGAGCAACGTCGAAAAAAGTTGGAAAAAGTTTCATCCGTCTGATGAAGAAGCAGCAGTCTGAGACTTTTCGCCGCCGCTGCTGCAAACAGGTGGAAAAAACTGGGAAAGCTAGAGATAGTAGCATACGATTGCCGATTAGGAACGATTAGGAATGTACAGCAGCGGAGATGATCGCGCACGAAATTCTTCCGACTCGATTGCGACTACGATTCGTTACGCGCGTCGCGCGTCGCGTTTCGAGCTTCGAGCTTCGAGCTTCGTTCGCAAACGGCGTTGACCGAAGGTCATCAACAACGGAGGGAGGGACCCAGGCGCCAGACGATTCGATCCTTATCCCTGCTCTCGTTCTTATCGTAAAACACTTGTCCCTTCGATCACCGTTGTTTAGGATATACAATTGAACTCATTATTGCTCTTTGTACGATGGATCACTAGATGAGATAACAAGTGCCTAAGTATCTGTAACTTCTTTCGGACCAGAGAAGACTTTTATCAACTTAGACAAAGTACTATTACCGCGAATTACGAGAACGAAGTTGAGAATGTACGGTATGCTACGGTATTGTGACGATATATGTACATACGCATACATACATACATACATACGTATATACATACATACATATATATATATATATGTATGTATATGTATATGTATAGTTATGTGTATTTTACACGCACAGACATGTCCACACACACACAAAAAAAAAACACAACATCAGAGAAAACACAATACTACAACAAACCCTCACACACAAAAAATCCATTGTTATTACTACTACTATTATTACTGCTACTATTACTACTATTACTACTACCACTACCACTACTACCACCACTACTACTACTACTACTACTATTACTATTACTATTACTACTACTATTGCAATTGTTATTATTATTATTATTTTATTATTATTATTATTATTATTATTACTATTATTATTATTGTTGTTGTTGTTGTTGTTTAGTGAACGGGGATTGATTCTACACGTTAATATTTTGACTCGAGTTACTGGGTAAAGTTTCGAAAATCGTCTTATTTTCTACTCAAAGATTTTTTAAAATCGTCTCTTGCACCATTATTTTTTGATCACCCTGCATCGTCGAACACAATTTTTTTTAATGATCGATAAGCGATATATCCATTTCTACGTCGGAGGTTGAACCGCGGTGTACGCGCATCATCTGCCAAAGAAAACATTGATTACTACTTTGAATACGAGGCGAGTCATACGACAGCCAGACCATCACCGACGGGCAATCGAACATGGTGCTTTTACTTACCGATATCGATATTTCGATCTTGCAAATTGTCGGTACGGGAACCACTACGCGTCTCGGTCCGCGTGATCCTCGCACCCTCCACATTCTCAGTGGTTGAAATCTCCGGACAACGTCTACAACTCGCGCCAATCTTCCGTCGCCGTTTCATTCTGTCACCCTCTCTTTTCACCGCTCTCTATCGATTACCTGGCCATTTTTACAAATTACGTCCCAACGAAATGTACAAAAGTAACGTACGCGTACCTATTTGCATATACATATATCTGTACGTATATTCCGGTATACACAAAGCCACGTGCGCCCGTGTATCGGTACCCACACACGCGAATATTGAAACCGAATATCGAATATCTTTGCACGTTCGATACACGTTCGGCACGGTCGGGACCTCTAGAGAAACCGGGAGAAAGCGAAAGGGGAAGTACGACGAGAAAAAGAAAAAATGTGGAAGATATCCAATAGACACGTGGTTCTGCGGATATTCCACCAATTAGATAATCACGCCATTCCGTGCATCGAAAAAACACTATGTCACTCTGTCGAGCAACTTCGAGTCAACATTCGAATCGAGTCGACTTTGCGTATAAATAGTTTCTTCGTGGTAGTGACGCAGAGAAAATGTTGACCAACGCCCGGGTACGTCCGACACTCGGGCGGAGATCGAGATACCTACTTGGAACGCTTCTCTCACGATGTCGCGATGAATTTCGATCGACTCCTCCCCTCTCGAGAAGGAAAAATGGAAAAAGCGGGACGCGGATACGTCGTTGTCGGGAACGCGCGCGGGATCCCTCGAAAAACCCCGAGACCATCTCGACGACAACATGTTCACAATCTCTCGTGTACCTTGAAACGACTTGGACAATAATCTTCATCGACGATATTCCTCAGAACCACGTTCTCTGGAACTCCTCTCGATGTCCTACGTTCGGACTCGTCGCGAACGCGTTACCACGTTCTCCGCGTTTTACGTTTCTTCTCTCCATTCGTCCAGATCGAATAGAAAAATAGAACGTACGAACCGTCTCGCGTTTCACCACCTTCCGTTTTTCCCTCGTTACCTTTCGTCCGTTTACGTTCGTTCGGTCAGATCCCGTCAGAGCGAGATCTACGACCGAGATATGATCATTTTTAGGTAAATGTGTAGCAAACGATAAACGTATAACCGTGTACGCGTTCGAGTATTATGAACTAGTAAGAATACGCGTTCGAAGTGCCGCGGCCGACGCGAGCCCTTCGTCGACAAGGGAACCAAAGAAAACTATTAAGGAAAAAAAGAAGAAAAAAAAAAAATGACGCTATTTAAAATGAAACAAGCAGAGATACAAAGAAACGGACACGTCTTTGGACAATTTTCTTAGAGATACGATAATGTAGGTAGGTGGTGTGTGTGAGGAGCCGAGACAGTCGGTGTGCGTTGTAACGCGCGCGGCAATTTGAAAGCGAACGAATGAACACGAAAGGGAAGAATCCGACGAACGACAATCGCCAAGTCGTCCAAGCTTCGTCGGGACAAGTCGCGCGCGATATTACCGACCGACTCATCCCCCCCCCCCCCCCCCCCATCCAAGGGGGATGCTACTCGCGTTACTGTATGTATAGCGAACCTTTCGTATTCGTTTTTTTCCAGCGTCTTTTTAACAATTGTGTATTAGTCTATAGCGATCTTTTTATACTGTTGTGAAGTGACGTTTACACCGATCCGTAGAATATACCGCGTTAGACGAAACAAATTCTTACCTTTAAATCGTAATGTCGGTTCAAACGGCGGCGCGCGATGACCCTTAGGTCGTCGCTTAGGTGTTTGATAGACGCGTTTAGGAAGACCAACGTTTTCTATGTTACGAGACTGACGCGAGATCATATTCGAGTGTGTGACACACGTGCACGTGTACATATTGTACTATATTGTACCGAACGAGAAGCAAGCAACACGCAAAACTCGCGGCAAACCGGTCCTTTTTAATGCCTTCTTCTTCTTCGGTCTCGCTAGCCATTGCTAATGGTACTTCACTACTCGTCGTGCTATTATACAGTACACATTCTACATATACCATAACACCGTATCGACCAGATCTTTACAACCATCGTTCGGATAAAACGTTCGTTCGACGCGCAAGATTCGCCCAACACGTGCATCTTTACTCGCGTTCGCGCGTTATGCGTGCGTTCACCTAGCATCAAACTGTGCAGTAGTTCCTTGAGTGAATTCTGCGAATTGTGCCGAAATCGATATCGGTATCACTAGCTCTACATTGTGCAAGTATCGTGTTTCACGCGATCTTCGGCACGTCGGTAAGGTAGAATGAGATAATCCCCGAATTGGTAGAGGGGATAGCAACAGACGCTTAAGTGGAGACTACCGTACCTGCCAAGTACTTACTTATTACCAAATTTGTTTTGGCATCAAAATCTACTCTTCTAGATCGTTGGTAACATCTTAAATTCAACGAAATGAACAACAATGTTATTCCAAAAATACCGGATTTTTCTTTCCAGAAAAAAATAAAAAATCGAATCTTGCACTTCGACGTGTTTTCACCCGTGCTACCGAATATTCGTGGCACAGCTTTGGCACTCATACACGCTGCTCGCACCGTTTATTTTTATTAAGACGCTCTTGCAACGATGTCATCGGTTTTTAGAAACCATACTCGGCGACGTACGGTTCACTGGCAAAGAGTAACAACCGCGATTCCTCCCTCCCCGTTTTGTTCTTCTCCGTTGACTTTCTCAATTTCTCGCTTTTCTTTAACTTTCAGAACTGAAACTTCAAGTTTCGATTCCATTTGAATTTATACACGGACACAGATTGGTTAAGCGGGGAATTTTAGTTTAGATTCTAGCTCTAGTTTTAGTTTTTAGTTCCAGTTCGAAAACGTGATTGTAGACGCTTCCGACTTTCGGATCGGTTCCTTATTACTGCTCTAGCACTTTCGTTTACTTTCCAATTTCAATCTACCCTCCATTCTTATTTTTACGCACAGACGAGGTACATGTATAAATATACCTCGTCTGTGTTTTTACTTATTATTACACACATTACCAACAGATACTCGCAGCTAGGTGGCGGATCGATCGACCATCAATTAACAATCGGTCACGGTTGTACGATACAATGAGTGATACAGTTACGTTACAAATAATGCGCACAATACGATTAAGTGTGGTTTAACGACTTGACGCGGTGATGACAAATGATCAGAAATGCCGAGAATGAAATAAAAATTTCATGGAATAAATGATGTGACTTTGTCTGGCTACTTTTAGTAAAATATACACGGTGTGAATTTATTTGGCCGAGTTCAATCGTCTTCGATTCGATTCGATCGTTTTTCTTTTCGTTGCCTGCCTCCACGAACGTGTGCATTTTCCGTAAAACGATGCGATTTGCACGTTCTGATAGAAAATCACAACTTTTATATTTTCCGCAGCTCTCTGTAAACCGATCGTTTGTAAACCAAGGGCGAGATCTGGCCCCATCGATGTATATACGTGCTTAGTGTCCGCGTACTTGCGACTCGCGCCGCCTCCTCTATTAGTTTTAACAGAGTCAAGATCCACGATCTTCAAAGATGCACAATCAACAGACACGCACACGATATACTGCCGTTTTTCTTTTTCCATTTTTTCTTTTTTTTTTTTGGCTCTCCTTCACTGCTCCCTCGTACTCGTCGAATATATAACGCTTCTTTTTACACGTGACAACACATCATTCCTGGATGATTCGCGGCGTACGCGAACCAATTGAAAAAAAAATGAAAAATTGATCCAAGATGTGGCAACGTCGAACGCGCTTCGTCGATGATCTTCCACTTTCACTGTCGTAACGGGAATATACAAATTACACATGCAATGCCGCGGCTACGAAATTGTCCGTTTCTCTTCGGGAAAAAAAAGGGAGAAAAAGGGAGAAGAGAAAAACAACGGACGGTGCAATTCGAAACGCGAGTTTCGAGTTTCTCTTTGCACCAGCGATATTTGCAACCGCGATAAGCCAAACGCAACGCAATTTCTACACACGACATGAAGAAACGAGCGTCTCCGTGATCGTGAAACATCGGTCATTCTGTGTTTACGTTCCTTTCGAACAAATCGTGTCGAATGGGCACGTAACCGAACGAGTCGGGAATCCAGAACTCGCTTAGCCACTAAGCTTACGTTTTATCGGTAATCATACTTGTTTTTTTTCTTTCTCCGTTCCTCGAACGTACGAACAAATTTTACCTACGACGAACCTCTACGCTCGATACTTCGCTCGCTATCGTTTGCGAATCGATCCTTTCGTCCGATACGATTCCCGAAGGACGATTAACTCCCTAGGAGAGAGATTCCAAACCGGTTTCGAGCGAAGCGGAATGTCGAGCGTAGATGCTAAAGTCGAAGAGCTAGATACGCGCATGTGGTTCTGCTATTGCGTGAACGAAACTAGCGAGAACGACGAAGGAACTGCATGGACAGTATACCGTTGCATAGAAAGGAGCTAACACGAAAAATTGTTGTTGTTAATGTTGTCAAACAAAAAAAAAAACCAAAAAAAAAAATGTGTCAAATTAAAAATATAAGAATTTCAAACATCTCATGATCTAGTTCTGTGTTCGAATGGAGATCGAGGAAACACGCGTTTTCGAAATATCGTCTTTATTTATGTATATAAAGTATGTACGCTTCGATCTAAATGGCGATTGCTTTCTAGTATCGTATTTTACATTACTTACAACACATTTCGATCGCTCGATTGCAAAACAGAGTTGTAAGAGAGGGGGAAAAAAAGAAAAAAAGAAAAGAAAGGAAGAGGGTTCATCTTCGGGAGCGTCAACTCGAAACCTTGGGACCACGATTTTCCATGCAGTTAAACGGTTGCGATAAATATAGTCACTAGGTGCGGTAATTGCTTTCTTGCGTATAGCTAGCAGAACACTTCTAAAACCGTTGCAAACTGTGCATGTACAAATTAAAGCAAGGCACAAGTATATACAATAGCCGACGTTCGGTAAAAACTAACATTCATCCGTCTTCCAAACTCAATTGCAATTGTTTGTTTGTAATTTAATAAGTTAAAAAGAATTTTCATGTTAAGAGCAAACTAATATTATTTCATCACTTGTGCTGCTTTCTTTGCTTTGACGAGTTCGACCAGCTCCTGCAAAACGATCGAAATATAGAAAAATATAGAAATCGAAATATAGAAAAACGACCAATTTGCAAATGTTACTTTCTCGAAAAACGTACCTTGTACCTCCTCATGCATTCTTTCTTCGTCCTGGTTGGAATACACGCTGCTATCTGATCCCATCTGTCAGGCACGCTGGTAGGGTAAGTTTTTAACGCTTGCTCCAAAAGTTTCTGCTCCGCGGGTGTCCAAGGCTCTTTCTTAAAATCTTTTTGCTCAAGACTGACACCGTTCGATACAGGATGATCCAAACGTTCCGTGACGGCTGGCATTCGATCCTCGACCGATTCCTTCGTCTTCTTCTCGGCAATGAAATTATCGTAAGCTTTTTTATTTGCTTGCTCCTTCAAACTGGATCTACTGAAGTCAGTCGACTGCAAATCTTTAGCCTTCGCAAGGACTTCCTTCGCGTCGCGTGTCACACCAGTGGAAGAAGTACTGTGTTGATTGATAAAGTTGGCAACTATCTCCCAGCGTTGATTCGTCCCTGCTGGGAATAAATTTACCGCCTTTATCAAAAGCTGTAAATCTTGTTCGCTCCATGGAGCAGTGTGGGATTTCACTTGCTTCTCCGGTGTATTTCGCATATCGTTGGAAATAACGCCGGCTCTACGTTCAGCTTCTATTTTCTTCTCAGTCTCTTCCACGATACCGAGAAAAGCCGTTCTACCCTCGGTCTGTAATTTCTTCATTGCCTCCTCCAATTGAACCAACTTGAAAAGCTCGCAAATTTTCTCAACGCTTTCCATGTGCCTGATACTCTCGTCCGAGTTCTTGGCAAAGTAATTGTTAGCTTTACAAAAATCTCTCAGCGCTTTTCTCTCCTTACGGAGCGCCTTCTTCTGCGCCTCCTTTTCCTGTCTAAGCGCGTCTAGTTTTGCTTTTTCCTCAATCTCCCGTTTCTCTCTCTCTAGTCTTTCCTTCTCTGCAGCGTCCCTCGCTATTCTTTCTTCCTCTTGCTGCCTTGCTTTTGCCGCCTCTTGCTTTGCTTTCTTCGCTGCCGTTTTCTTATCTTTGTCCTCCTGCTGGAACTTTTTTATTCTCGGGTCCATGTTGTAAGCCGTATCAACCAACGTACGTATACGTGTCATTTCTTCCTTCTTCCGTTTCGCTCGCGTCGCTTTGTTCTTCTTCTCGATCCACTTACGCATATCTCGGCTATGAAAACAATTGCGTTTAATTATAAGTAAGATATAGAGGTTAAGAAACGCCGACGGAAAGAAATACGTAATGCGAAAGTCGTAATCGCGGTGTACTTACTCCTGGCCGCTTTCTTTGTCCTCCTCGTCCAAATAAGAATATTCGCGCCACGAGTCAAAATCGTACCAAAACGAATAAAATTTTTCGACTTTGTCCCTAGGTGTGTCCGGTCCACCCAAGCGCGGTACTGGCTTTTTCGTAGACCATCTAGCGTTCTCTTTAAAAGCTTTACCCATTACCACGTAGAAATTATTTTTACAATCTTTCTCGTCTGGCAAGTCGTCGCTAAAATATGGATCCACACTGTCGTAACTCCGCCGTTTCATTGGATTTCCCAAGGTTTCCCAGGCCCGTGTTATGCAGGTGAAATAATCGTCGTCCGCCCGGATTTCCTCGCCCATAGCCTTGCGTTTATCGGGATGATGCTTAAGAATTTTCTGCTTATCTGTAATTCACGCATCAAATACTCCTCAACTGGGTTAATCATTGTATCAGGCAAGACAGTGAACGATAATAACACCTACATTCCTTTACAGAGTAAACTTTGAACTTTCTCTACGTACAAGCCCTTTTTATAATATCTTCGGTTGCTCTGTGCCTGAGCTTTTTCAAGCCTAGCACTGCATAATGATCTTGATCTTTCCACTCCTTTGGGTCCAATGACCTAAGGTACTCCAAGTCATCTTCAAACTGATACTGTGAAAGATCTTCTTCGTCGGACGATTCCGATATCCTGGCAGGCATAAGACTACGATAAAACTGTGTTGCCCATGCTTGCGCGGTTGAATACAGGACTACAGGACCAGCTGTACACGTTTCCATCCTTGACGAATCTGTAATTTGTAGTCTTTGAATTGGCTATTTCTCTCTTCTATTTAGATTTTAAAGTTGAAAGACATTTCGTTTAACTTGTATATATATATTTATACACTTGTGAAAAATAAATTGTATTTTTTGCATGGCATGGTATATAAGTAAGAGATTCGTAACTTGAGGTCGTTCCTAAAATCTTTTAAAAGCATTATCGTTACAGTAATATTTCTCGTTATTCGTAACAGATAAAACTTACTAATTTACACGCAATATAAACGTTAAGAGAAATTTTTTTTAAAACTTCGCGATGCCCTCATGCTACCTACAACGGTCGTGTTTCGAGAAACCTAACCTCACACGGCCGGTGTCAAGAAGGAATATTGGCAGAAAGTGCTATAACTTACCAGATACTGCATTTAACTTGGCGAAATTGTTGTCATTTACATCGTTCGTCATCATTAGCTGTTAATAAAGTGTTAACGTTTACAAATTATTAGAAAAATTTCGATGAAAACACAAACGAACTATCGTATTACGGACATCTGGCTCCTAAACGACCACGTTACTTCGAGTTTCGTAGCTACGTTAGAATGAATGATGGCTAAACGACTATCCAACCTACAAACATTGGTCACATACCGACTATACATACTAGATATATATGTATTCATTTGGTTATACAACAATACTATTTATTATACCACTATTATTATACCGCTCATGTACGATGCAATTATGCTTTTGAAAAATGTTACATAATGCAAAGTTATCAAATTATACGCGTACGGATTTAAGATATTTTAACACGAATAATTAGATCGCATAATATAACTTGGTGTTTATTTTAAATATATTTGGAAAAATATGATACATATTGTACGAAGAAATTCTCTTGTAAATATTCAAAAATACAAATATTTTAATCATGTTGGGATTGTACTTTGGACGGAAATAACACTTTTTGGATCGATCATTAACCATTCATCTATCAGGAAGACTAGGGAGTATTTGATATTTTTCTTCCTTTCTCATGGTTGGCACAAACATCACACTTTCACTGTCTTTTTGAAACATACCCTGTGTGTGTGTGTATGTGTGTAAATGTGTAAATACGTATAATATATGTATATAAACTTGTAAATACATATAATATATGTATATAAACTTTAATAACATTCTTTTCATAAACGATAACAAAACGTTAAAAATTCAACAAAAGTTTATACACTTAAAAAAAAAACGATGTCGTTAAAAAAAACCATGCAAATTACTTAAAGATTCTAATTGTTAGTTGAAAATAAATTAAAGCCAGTGAA
>KQ435883.1:1418341-1435713 GCA_001276565.1 Melipona quadrifasciata
TTTTTCAAACCTTTACGCTTTTCGAAGCTCCCGATACTGAGTAAACTTCCGCCGATCGAATGAGCAGCCGTGGATAACTGGCCAAGAGAACTTTTGTGACGTTCTTTGTGACTCAGATCGGTTAAACTACCAGCTTTCACGATGAAACCGATCTTCACTTCAAGCTCTCCTCTCTCTTTCGTATTCTCCTTGCCTGGTTTGCTCCCGAGTGTATACCTAGATAATTTTTGAGAAACACGTACAACTTTGTTGAAAAATAATTTCATTGATTTCTTTTTAACGTTTTTTTCAGCCATCGTGAAGAAATTGAGAAATTATTATATCCGAAGAGTTGGAATTTTTCAGAAACATGTTTTTACAAAAAAATTTGTTTACCACAAGGAGGCCACGATATGCGATACGAACGTCTGCAATTTAATCACGAACAACACAATGCGATCTTGATTAATTAACACGACGGGGAAAGTGAAATCGGACAACATACCATCTATTCCTTGGCCTCTCGTAAACATCGAAGCTGGAGAGAGGTATGCTGACAGTCCCGAGGAATTCGTCGACACCCAAGAAATTTCGATGAAGAGCCGTAAGGATAATCTCCGCAGTGTTTCCTTGTTCCGGTATAAGCAACTCGCATTCTTCGTGCCATTCCACATCCTTCGACGCTTTCTCTTTCACAGACGTTTGATATTTCTCCTTGCCAAGCGCGATCGTCACGAAACAATCGTTGGTCTCTGCGTTATTAGGTTAAGGTAATTAACGTGGGTGGGGACCAGTCAACCACAAGGTTAGGATTAACAAGCCACAAGACGAACATTAGTATCTCGTAGGGACGACGTTTAATGTCTACCTATTGACCGTATAAATTACTCGCAAGATTCTCTTCTCCCGATCCCAGACGGGTTTAATTGTTCGTTTAAACAGATTGAATTTGTTACAACGTAGTATTATAATATTTTATCACAGAATCACTTTCTTTTTGAAATTTTGCAACTTTTCGGGAGACATTTATGTACAGAGTGCAATATTTTGCACAAGCGAAGAGTACACGAATTTCTTCGACGGTACAATTTTTAGATTGTAGCTTTTCAAAAGATTGTAAATACGTACGAATGTACGTATACGTATTTGGTTTGTGGACGATTATATTTTTTGTAGATTGCAGATAAATGACGTAACATTCATTTTTCATTGTTTTGAAATTAAACGCGCCTTGTTGAAAAAATGGAAAAAGCACCGACATCAGCGAATTGCTTGCACAATCTGATACGTGTGACGTAAAAAACTGCTAAAACGACTATAATTTTTAGGTCGTTTGGTACTAAGTCATTTCACGAATAATGTCGTATGCACGTACGTAACATTAAAACATAAATATTTCATCACATTGATGGACAACGAATTACCTGCTGTACGTGGTATTATATTTTAACTTTTCTTATATTTCATTTTCTAGATTTGTCTGCTTTGAATATCTTACCCCTTTTTAATATTTTACTAAAGTCTTTATCGTGCTAAGTTGACCACGTAATGTTCAATTTTCAATTATAACGTAACAATTTCAATTTTCAATTTACATCCTTTTTATCCTATTCAAATTTTAATCTATAGCGTGCGACGAAGCAGTAGTACAAAAACAAAATTCCTTTTATTAATATAGAGCATTTCTGTATTGATGTAAATTGTAGATATATAATTCCTCCAACTGTCACTTACTATAAGATTGTTAAACGTGCAAAGTAAGGGATAACAAACCTTGTAATAATTTACCAGATAACATCAATGACAACCGTATAGTCTGTAGAATTAATTCATACGGCTTATTTATTTTACTTTATTCATATACTTGTAAATTATAAAATCTCACTAATAATATTGACTGAATTGTACAAGAGGTACCCAACGTGATGTGTGAAGCTTGTGCCATCGCAACAGTCAGTCAGGATACTTACTATGTTTTCCTTTGGTTAATAAGTTCTTTCCTCTTTGAACTGTAAAAAAAAAAGTTTTATTAAAGAAGCTTAAAACCACAGAAAAAAAACACAATGAAAGAGAAAAAGAAGAAAATAAGATTGTTTGTTGAAGCTTGATAAAGCTTCAATATAGTGCATGTTACGGTTTTGACAGACACACAATACTAACTATTGAAACTGACCAATTTTTTCTTTTATTGAAACGTTTTTGCACTCATTGCCAGAAAGAAGATAAAGAGAAAGAGGCGTAGTTACGGATAAATCGCCTACGCCCCGCATGCGTGTTTTATTACCAGTGATAAAACGTTCTACCATCTGGCTAGGACGCAAAACCATCATTAGGCTGTACAATATGCGAGATAATATTTTGTAAAAACGCATCATAGCTAACCAGCGTAACACAGCATACATATATATAAAAATACATATATCCTCTATCATAGCAAAAACGCTACTCTATTACATTCCTACCGCGAAATCTCATTTCTAGCGCATTGTTGCTCGGTTATTTTTGACCATTCCGCAATACTTCTTTTTATGAAGGATGCAACGTCAGAAATAAATACTAGCGCTGGCACGTAAAATCGAGCATCTCAAATAGCGTAACATTTTCTAACAATGATTTGTGCAACGAGACAAATGTCAACGCTCGGGGTGAATATCTCTGCTGCGAAGCTTCTACCTATAATAATATTTGGAATTGCATCGTACCCTGATCAACGATACATGAAACGTATTCGATGACTAACAGATTCCTTCTCGTATCATATAAAATCGTATGGTATGGTATCGTATCGTTTTCCGCGATTTCTCGACGAACAAAGCCAATTGGATGGGAAAACCAACTCTCCCGCCACATGCTTCCACGACCCGACTTACAAACGAAGCAGCCAAATACCGTTTACTCGGAAAGGAACATTCTTAACGGTCCGAGACTCCCAGCTAATTAAGTTGGAATACTTTTTTCTTCCATGAGTAAAAATTCTGCAACTATGTAGCGCATAATGCCGTGCAGATTCTTACATCGAATCTGATTAAAAATACAGAAATTACATTCACAAAGGAGTTACATTCAGTTTTCTTCAATCGATCCTCACGACAGACACTGCGACTTTTCATCATGATAAAACAAAACATATGATTCAGAGTTTTACTTACATATAAGAGAAACTTATGGGCCCTTAAGGATACAACTACGATCCTGAAAAAGAGGATTCCAATGGACGAGTAAGAAGGGGGACATCAGCTGCTCCTACATATGCTTTCACACTCTACCTATTTTGCATCGGAACGAAAGTATTAAATGCTCGTCAACTCGCGACACTTTACTTGGTTACTAAGGTTGAAATTAACGAGAAAGACGATCTTCATAAATGTCCAAACGAAACCACAACGAAGACACAATCTGGCGTTGGTAAGGATATTTTCCTCAAATTTTTTTGCACCAGCGTGCATTTGTTTTGCGAATTTTCGGAATTTCGTCGAGAAAAACAAGCGGGTCAGTATTCAGAAGTTGACTCATCGTATATGTAGGCGGTCGGTGGACGACCGCGCGCAATTTAAATACACGGTCTTTATTTTGGCACGACTCAGAGACGTCGTAGAATCGTCGCAACGCCTAGAGTGAAAATATTTACACCCACCAAAGGAACTAGAGTGCCCAAGTTTATGTGCGTGTACGTGATAAAAAAAAAAGGTGCACATGTAAGATCGCTATCTCTTCGATTGGAGGAGCGTTCGCTCCTTTTTTTTTTAAGGTATTCGGATTTTCACCGGCCTCTTCCCAATCTTGTTCCATCGCGTTACGCGACACTGCGCTTCAACGCGACGAATGTTTTCCTCGACATTCGCTTTTTTTTAATTACAGCGATAAACGTTAGCCAAGAGGAATTTTATCACATTAACCATTTAAAAACCGTACCGCGACGATCGAGGTCGCTTAAGTAAGGCACGCATCGTTGGCTATAGAAACGTGCATCACACCTGCTTTCTTGACAAATAAATTTCTGGAATGGTTCAACGAGATTGTAAGGTTTCAATTGCCTACATTCGACGAAGGATACGTAACCTAGCCTATGTACTGACGATAATTGGTTTACGATACATCTGTTCCGATCAGGCGAATTACCTGCCGCGTAAATAACCTTCTTATCCACCGCGTTTGAGAAACTTGCTTCCAAGTAACACTTACCTGTCACTTGAACGTGTGTCGGACTCCACATTTTGCTCGACTCGGTCACAGCGAATGGTTACAAATATTCATCTGTCGTCCACCCTATCGAGAAACAAATCTACGTGTCAGTCACCGTACTAATTCTGGCAATTGGCATTACGTGTTTCCATTTGCACGATCCAACACGTTACGGAAACGAACCACGTCAATAACAAACTAACCGCGTCACAATGTGCCAACGGCAACTATACCTGACTACTGTTCGAACAACCGCTACGTCCGCCTTGCGCATCGCGCACCATTACGGTGATCACTGCGCATCCAGATTCGCGCATCCACCACGCTCGACCTTCAGGTTCGTACTGTACATTCCAATAGCCCTACGCTTCAATAAATATAACTTGGGACTTGGGTAAACACACCTTTTATTATTAATTCAACTCGAAATCAAATAGAAAATTAATTTGTTTAAAAAATTATTTCGAATGGATCAGCTACGAAGTAAATCTTCATAAGAAATGTTATTCAAAATCGGTATGAATCTTGAAAGATTCGATACCACGAGCCCCCCAATAATTTTATCAATTCTTATAATTCTCTAAATGAGCTTTCTATTTTAGTTGTATATATCTGAAATAGAAATCACTCTATGTAAGAGTAAATTGTTCTCAAAAGGAACATACATATTTAATAAAAGTGTAAAGTTGGTAGAGAACAAAAGTGCAGCATGATATGCCTGTACATAGTGCAATCATCGCGATTAGTCATCGACAAAGTACGAAGATATACAGGCAGAAATTAGACGATTGAATATGCAAACACATGTGCGTTATTGTGAACGGTGTGTAAGTAAATAGTACGTGCATCTAATTAATCTTCTGCAACTTTTTATGCATTTCCTATGCTTATAAATCTGATGCATTTTCGTATTTAAATAATTGAATGATTTATTTATTTATTATTTACATACGGAATTGGCTTATTACTTTAATCAGAATTACAATTTTTATGGTTCCGCACAACAATGACAAAACATTTTTAAATTCAAATGAGTAATTTTTTTATATAGATAAGTTCTTATTTAGAAGGAAAAAAAGGACAAAGAACTTCCTTTTTAGAAAAAGAAACATTCTGTTTGAGTGATAAACGTAGCTCAAAAAACTACGTTACGTATTCGAAGAACTCGAATCATTTCATGCCCGTGTTATCAAAAATTCGTCACCATTGTGTTATCGCATGATTTACCTTCTTTTATCACGATACACGTACTTAGGTACTTACTTACCTGTCTGTTTTAGATTGACATTACGACGATTATTCGAATAGTTCACATACTAGATCATATTTATTATTGATGTTTATTTTGGCAATTATTTATTTAGTAATTATGAATAACCATAATTGCATTTAAACAAAATACAAATTCTAATTTATGATTTATAATCCATATTATAATAAACATTAATTCGAGGTCTCTTTAAGACTCGATTAAAGTATTAATGCTGTGGTTTTTTTTTACTTTACTCAAATTTGAATGTGCTTATTTTATTACATATATGGACACTACGTGTATGCATACGCGTCACAAATAGTTGTATAGATATTTAAGTATCTGGAGTCGTAAAATTGTTTATTAGAATTTCACTCCTCAAACAATGAACATACATTGAATTTCAAGAATTTTTCTACTCTGAGAGATATCAAGTATCTTACGTATCGCAACGTAATATGCAATTTCGTGTAATCAATTGTTCTTTACATATTTACGAAATTTTAAAATATGTCGGCACAAGCTTAATAGTTAATCAAAGTCATTCAAACGATTAGGTTTCAATATAGACCATGATGCAAAAAAATCTTTCTTCCTTTCTCAATCACTTAAAATTATCGATGTACCTTATATCGAAAAAAATTATCAATGTTTTTTAGGAATTATATTTATAACATTTTTATCGATTATTTTTCATCTGTTGTGTGATTAATGTAATTCTTGATTGATCAAATTCGCAGTTGCAACAGGTGTTTAGCTTCTTCTTTCAAAAAGCGACAATTGCTGCGAATAACTATGGATATTACGATATGTTCATTAAAGCAACATTATCGGAAACAATGTGTCCGTTACGATAATAACATAAAACTCAACAAATTTTCATCAAGCTTTGTGCATTTTGCTTATAAATTTATTTCGATTTTGTTGATTTACCGACAGATGGTGCTACAGTAGCTGTCACGTGAATAACAACAGCACCGAGATACCCCACTACCAACCATATCAGACTAATCGACGTGCCGCGTTCACCTTCGTTCACCTTCGTTCTCATTCTCTCATTTCTCAGACCTTTTTCTCCAGACGCAGCAACAGCTTCTCGCACGTATCGTATACTACATCGGCCAATTTCAATCGATCACACGTTGAACTCGCGATATTCTTGAGAGATCCGATTATCAATACGTTCCCGGCTATTAGTCACGTGACCTGGCATGCGCGTGAACCAACCTTTAAGCCTCGAATCCCCCACGCTAGTGATCGCCGATTCACTTGGATCCATGACGGTGCATACCGCCCGCCAGTCGGTTCGAATAATCGCCTCGTGGCAGGTGCAGAGAAAAATCGGCGAGGCTGAGCCTGCCAGTTGTCCAATCGCCTAGTCAATCAGCCGCCGTATGAGGTACGGATCTCGAACCGTGGGACCGCGCCTCGATCGTCGATTTTCCACACAGAAAATTTTGTTACCGATTGCGGTGCGACACGGTGCGTAAACTTTCTCGTAGCCGTCCGCGTAGCGCGTTACTTCACTTTCCTTGTCTCTAGTCGTTAGTCGGTCTCGATTCTTCGTTTCGGGCGATTTTTTCGTCGTTTCGTTTCGTTTAGTGCACCAACGCCGCTGCCAGGGGTGAGATATGTCTTCGTTGAAGGGTGATAAGATCCCGTGTGCACGGCTCTGCCATATCGTCAAGTGGGACGATTTTGACGGCTACGGGTTCAACCTGCACGCGGAAAAAGGGAAGAATGGTCAATTTATCGGCAAGGTGGATGACGGTTCTCCCAGTCAGGCTGCTGGTTTACGGCAAGGTGATCGAATCATCGAGGTTAATGAGATCAACATTGCGAACGAGACCCACAAGCAGGTTGTTGAACGCATAAAAGCCTTCCCCAGCGAGACGAAGCTTCTGGTGGTCGATCAGGAGGCCGACGAATATTTCAGGGCCAACAACATCGTTATCAAGGGCACCATGGCGAACGTCAAGGTGATCAAGACCCCGGAGAAAAATCCGAATAGTATTGTACAAGAAGAGCTCAATGGTAGCAATGCTTCTACAGACGAGGTGCGTAAATACAGTTTTTTCAAGTCAGTTATTAATTATCTTTCGAATTGCCCGACCAAGTTGTCCGACGTGTACGAAAAATTCCACTTGGCCTGAGCGAGTTGCTCGATCCACCTGTTGCTTCGATATATGTACGTATCGGTCGTTTGGCTGTATCTGTCCCCTCGTTGCGATCTCTCTCTTACGTAGAGATCTCTCAAACTTTTACCAGGTAAGTGAATTGTTACCAACGCATCTCTCGTTTCGAATCGATTTTAGAAACGTTTTTAGAAACTGTCGGACGTCGTGAAAGTACCGATAAAGTGCCGTAATTTACCGCAATTTGCGAAGTTTTAAAAATGATCGTTAACGTAATCAGAAAACACATAACTTCGTTTTCGCTAATATGTCGATCTGGTTAAAACGATAAACCATGTTTCGTGCGATATACACATATTTCGTATATTTTATGAGGAATTTTTATTTCACAAATTATCTTGACGTAACAACTGCACCGTGATTTATGGTAAGAACATGTAATATCATTGTTCTTCGAAGAGAGCAATCCTTAAAAAATAACAGTCGTTTTTTACATGCATACTTAGAAATAAACCTATTGCGAGCGTATCACGAGATTGCGATTTCGAACATCTGTGTTTACCGCACTTGGCTCGTAGAAAAAGTTAGCGCGCCATACGTGGAGAATACCGTCTCGTCGCACCGTATATACATATAGTAAGCAAACACACGAACAAATAAGTAGAAAGAGGGAGTTTCAGTTTTCTTCTTTATATTTCGAAAATGAAGACTATTTACGAATATGTAAATCTTAAGAAATACATTTGTCAAGTTACACTTTCTGTCTCACAATTCATTCAAAACTTGAATTATTTAACGTCATAAAAAGACTATCTATCCAAATAATGTTTGGCGAACAGATGTTACTATTGTTCAAATGCTGTATATGTACTAGCGTTTACGAACTTGTGCATATACTCTTTCAACACGGTGGACGTTTTAAATTTAAAAATAAAGAATCACCGCTATATAATATCTCGTATGCTAGTTTCTTTCTGATAAAACACCGTTGAATGATAAAACGTTAGATTTTAGTATCGTTATCGCAGCTTCCGCAAATACTCATCCTTCTCTCATATCTCCTACATGCAACTACCGCTTTCCAATGAATTATTTTTCATGCGTATTTTTACTATTAACATATATTTTCATAAATTTTTATATCGTTTGTAATATATAAATATAAACATATACATTTGCTACATTTATCATATTTTTAATTATCATTAATCATCATTTTTTAAAATCTTTCATTAAAGATTTTGTTTGTGAAATCAGAACGAAATGCGGATGTAAAAGATCAAAGACTATGTATTAAAATTTCCTAGATTAATCGTGGACAAATTTGTACAAATTTGCACGAGTAGATGTAATTTAAAAAATAGAATGTAGATAAATATTTGAATATTTTATACATCTTTGTACATATAATATTCAAATTATCTATAATTATCTAAAAGTCTGCGTATTATCTTTGTTCCAATATCCTAGATTTATCCAATCATGGAAAAAGTAAGAATTAGTCGATTCACAATTAATGTTATTGATTCACTTTTAACATTTAAGACAGTGGCGAAGCCGAGCGGATTAAAATTTAATAAGCGACGGTGTGTTTCGTCCGTACGTTATTTATTTCATCGCGTCACGTCCGAGAATTTTTCAGCTCGACACAAAGCAAAATCAAACACTTGGGAATTTTTTCTCAAGGTCTCTGAATCGCAGTCTTTCCTCCTTAACCTCTCTCCTCCCCCTGGCAACATGACGTTCGTAGAAAAATCAATTTTCTTATTTCGGCTTCAGTTTCCTTGTTTCCGCCGATTGAATCACTGCTGGAGGAAGGTGAGCGTTCACGAGCACCGAGTGAGTCACTCATTTGCGATAAGAGACGTAGAAAAGCGTATCGCGGTTCGTTTCTTGCCCGTTTTTCTCGATCGATTCTCGCAAACAAAATTGCCAAACAAACGCGTGACTGGATTTATCGGAAGGGATTATTTTAGCCGGTTATCAGATCGAGAGAGACGAGGTTCTTCTCGTGTTGCGAACGGTATCACCGGTAGGTGTTCTCGGATGTAGCAATTATTGTGTTAATCGACGGAAGTTGCTCCTTTACAAAATAGCACGTCACTGGCCTTAATTCGTCTTCCATGGGATCCACGCGTTCGATCGTCTTCCCGAGATAGGCTCGATAGTCCCACGAATCCGATCACGGTAACTATATCTCGCGATCGAAAGATTCGTCCTCCGTCGATAGGATTCACCGGATATCCGGTCATTTTTGCGGCGTAAAATTACGTAAATTTCGCGTTGTTCCGCGCTACGTAATCGAAGACGGTATATACAATGCATATCTGGTACTTGCGTTATAAAACCACCCTAAAAAAAATTTTCAATTTCTATACTAGATACAGGGTAAATAAATTGTACCTTGAGTTCAATTTTATTCGATTTCGCAATAAAATATTCCATGTTCCACGTTGTTTCTTGTTTAAAAAGGAGAGGAAAAAAACCGGAATGGTTTTCTGCTATTATTCTTTTTTCCGCGAATATAATCTATCCTTGTTTGATACCACGCAATTTTCATCCTCGAAACAAATTATCGTAAAATATATTTAATACTTTTTTCTTATTTAAAATTTAATATTCTTTCGATTTACGATGAAAAAGAATATGTGGTTCAATTAAAAAAAAATAAAGATTACCTTGAAAATTTCGAAACTCCTCAACGTATACAAAAAATTGACACGCTGTATTTTACCTCCCTGAAAACCATGCAACTTTTTTTGTATTAAACAATTTTTCACTAGGCGCGTAATTTAAAAGTTATTTCAAATGTGCAAGTTACGTGAAATGTGCGAGTTACATTCATCGTAACGATAGAAAATGTTAAACTCAAGGTATGAAAAAAAAAAAAAAATTGTATGAATAACGTATGCGATTTTGCATAATGATGAAATCTCATTGTTTCTCAATCTACGTAAGAATTGAAAGTAAGACGATAATTTTACAATTACGAGAATTGAAAATTTAAATTAATCTTCGCATTTATCTCCATAATTATGAGATGCAGTCGGATACAAAACAGAACAATGCGATACAGTTGAATTAACATGTTACACAAACTTGCTGGTCAACCTGCGACCAACTCGATCAAACGTCCGTCGTGATTTACAATTTAAAAGCTCGATCACTCGTGCTAGCAAGCAATTAATTGCATCTGTATTGCGGCTAGTGGTCAAACTTCCTGTCACCATTTTCTATTGCGCAATAGAGCAGCTGTGCGGCGTGCACGGTGCACGAACGAGAGGGAAAATCGTTTGTCCGAGTTGAAAGAATTACGATCGTTAAAGATTTTCCACGGACGGTGGAGAAGAAGGATGGCGAAAAATCGGCGACGACGATACTTTCTTGGCAGCGGCTAGCTTCAAAAATCCGTTATTTGCTCTTATTCGATTTCTGTGCGCCGCGTGTTCAAGCGATTTTCAAAGAGAGCATGCCAAAAAGCATGCAGGTCGAATGCGTATGCAGATAACGGGGGATTTCCCTGTAGAAAAGAAACCGGGCCACCGGTTGCGCATCGTTCGAGAATAATCTTCTCTTCGGGAATAATTAAACGTGTATAATCACGTAATAATCGCGATTGGACACGATTATTGTTCTTCTTTGATTTTACGTCCTTTAGTAATTTTTCTTTTTTTCTTTCTTCTTCCCTATCCAATAATAGTTTATTTATTTTTTTTTTTTTTATTATTCTTATTTTTTCGAAAGGAACGTATACAAGGACGTTACTTCCGCCGTTACTTCGAAAGTAAAGTTAGACATAAGAAATTATTTGCCTGCCATAAAAATCGTAGTTACGATTGCATAGTCGCGATTTTGCTCGATTGCACACAATATCCAAGCTCGTTGTTGGAATTAATTGAATCGCGGGATACCGCGGACGATGCAACAATGCCGCGACATAGATTCTCAAAGTTTTGCGGAGAAGTTACATCATCTTGGCTATCTATGTTGGCTACCAGTCATTCACGGTATTATTGGATACCGCGCGATCTTCCACATCATTCCACGTCCTCCGGTGCAGCTAAAGTCTCGTTTTAAAATTAATTAAATCAGCGCAAATTCAAGTGTCCTGAATTTGAGCAAGTTGAGATCACTTTACCAGCGTAGACCTGTACGTACGTGACCTAAGTCTTGAAATGTTGTTTCAAGTTTCTACTTACTTACTGTCCGGACTAATCGAGTTTGTCGAGTATTATGTATAAGTACACAAGTTCATACAAGTTCAAGTAATTAACTTGGTTAACGAGTTAAAGTCTCGTTTGATTAACCAAGTTGTATACGCAAATTCAAGTCGCTTAAGTTAGAACAGTTTGATTTCAAGAAATCGATGATCGTTAATCATAATTATAAGCACGTGAGAAATATTATATATAAGAACATCAATGATTGAACGTGAAATTTATAGAAGGTCAAGCTGACCTTATACATCAATATCAATAAATATTGTACGAAGCTGGAGATGATTTAATAATTCAATTCGCTTTAGTTTAATAACTGAAGAAATAACTGAAAGAATTTCAACTTGAAAGCGTGTTTCAAATCAGATAAAATAACAAATTTTCTTTAATTTGAAATCGAATGGAATTGAACGAGGAATGAAACGTGGAAACTCAAAGATGCATTTCCAGTAAGTACATGATGGTACAAGGATATTACGAGTCTAAATTTAAGTAACTCGATCAATTCTCGAATTGGAATCTCGAGCGATCGTTGTGCCGAGAATACAAAAGAGTCCGCGAGTTTTAAGATGGTGTTCGGCTTGCGATTGGGAGGGAAAAGTGAGTTTTTTCAATCGTAGCGGGCGATAACAGGCGCACTGTAGAAGGATAAACCGACTAACATTATTTCGAAGAGATTTAAACGGTCTGCGGTTTGGAACCGGTTTTCCATCGCGCTCTCGCCTCTGTAGCTGATGGAATTCCTTTAAGTACCGTTCGGAATATTGCATCAGGAACCAAGGTCGTTGCGAGTTCCTTCCACGAATTTGCCCGTAGTTTTTGACCCGTGTGTAAATCCCTGTGTCCGGATCGCCTCTTGAATCTCTTCATTTCTCTCCCAGGGGAGGAGAACAATGCGACCGGTGGCAAACGAGTCTATTAATTGCCACGCTTTTACTTTCCATCGGCGGCCGTTAAGACGAAACACTTTCTGTTTTGTGCAACGGAAAATTAAAGTGTCTCGCTCGACCGCGCCCCATTAATGTCAATTTTCCCTCACCGCCGAAAATTCAATCAATCTCTTGAACAGACGTTTGAAAACGTCCCATCTCCCCGTTTATAACAATCACTTCATTTATAGGCTCTCCTACATTTTTACTTGTATCTTCTTCTGAAGTAAAATTGATCCAATTTTACAGTTATATTATAACTCTCCTGGGAAATTTAAAGGTGTAAAACTATATAGAATGTATGTAAAAGATATTCAGTGCCGTATTTGGTAGATGATAGGTTTAAGTTTACTAGATTTCTAAATTATTGTTTTTTTTTCTTTTTTTTTTTTAAATTGCGTTTCTGTAAAGTATGAACTTGCACAAATATTTTTGGCAAAGAACGGCTCGGTGAACGATGCTTCATTTTTTCGTCAGAGGCGACTGATTTTTTTCCGTTGCTTCGTAGTAGCGCATACATATTTACATATGTATTTGGGGGAGAAAAGTAGCGCGACGTAACACGATCGGCCTTGATATGTGACACGAATTCCTCTCATTTATCTGTCGTTTCTTCTTTTTTTGTTTCCCAGTTTCTGCCTCGTTCTTCTCTGTTCTTCCTCGTCTCTCCTCGTACACGGTAACGAGTAGGAATGCGAAAGCGCGTCAAGAAATTATGCTGGTAGATAGGAAAAATAAAGTATCGTGTCTGTTCTTTTTTTCAGAACGTGCAGAAATCAAGCGGTTCGAACGAGACATCGCACAGCGAGAGCAGCACGAGGACTTCGAACAGGAGCGAGAACGAGAACGAGAACGAGAACGAGAACGAGAACGAGAGCGAAGGGAGGGCTGGTCGTGAAAACGGAAACGGCATTAGGAACGAAACGACGATGGCGCACGTGCACGGCACCGGGAACGGGAACGTCACCAACGAGCCACGGCAGAGTTTGAACCTGAAGATGAGCGCCAAAGAACTTCGAGCTCAGCTAGCCGCGCGCAAGAAATACGACCCGAAGAAGGAGTCGATCGGTTTCAAAGACAAGTTTGACATCGTGCAGAAGTTATAACCGTCCTCCACCTCTTCTTCCCTTGCTCTCGTCCTCCTCTAGTTGGATAGTCTTGTCGGCTACGCTGCGCGATGCTCCTTATCTCGCTATTAGTAGTGTTCGAATCTTTGCATCCTCGATGATGTACATATACACTTATCACGGATGGACGTAAAACATTGTCAATGTTCACGAGAGCACGCGCGTGCACGTGCCTCGTATAGTGGCTCACGAAGGTATTTGACTACTTGTAGAAACGTACTACGAATATATTACACACGCGTACGTATTGTACGGAATATTTTTTGAAATTTTACCAACAACGTATCCATAAAAATTATCCACGCTAAGTATTCGAATGCTTTCGCGAACTGCTGAATAGAAACAACAGAAATAACTCGAAATTCTCGAAATTCTAAATGCACGTACACAGCGTGAATGTTGAGTGCACGCACGCTAACTAGCGTCCGTTGAAGTCGGATCGTTTGGTAAAAATGTTCAGGCGGCAAACGCACGAGAATGTTTCTAAATTGTTCGAAAGTCTGAACGTTAGAACGCATTCCGAATCGATCGATCGTGAAAATAGTTTCTTGTTCCATTAGATATACAGTTGTCCCGCTATCTACAGCGAGGATTGCGCGCACCAAGGACGATCACGACGACACACGAGAGAAAGTGTAAGACATTGCGTGACGTACAACGCGTAATGCGCGCGCGACGTCCGTAATTTTTATTATTAAATTAAACGTATCGTTCGATCCCTCACATTGTACATTGTGTTTGGAGTTGTGCCTTTGCCTTTCGAAGCGAGAACGAATATTAGACGCGGAAAGAAAACATCCACGTAAAAACAACCGATATTTGACACCAGCACAAAGACTACGCCGACATTCGAGCGGATTATGTAATCGAAGAAATGTAATGGTGTGCAAAAATACGGCGACACAATAGTGGGAAGGCTCGAGTAGATTTCCACGTTCGTTGGAAGTCTCGCGTACGGGAGATCAGTCGAGAGAGTCGCAGGATTCGCAGGAACTCGGGTACTCTCTAACCCGACATTGCTAAACATTACGACAACTCGTTGTGTAACTTTCAATTATCGTCGTCGTGATCCTTTTGCGTCGTGCCTTGTACCTTATACGAATACCTGCAACCTAGTTGTTTTGTTCTCTTTTTTCTTTTTTTTTTTTTTGTTTTGTTTCATTTTGACTTCTTTTTCTCTTTCACGCAACATGTGCCTACTCTGTTGATTCCGTCTTATCAATCATTTCTTTAGCCACGATAAGTATCGATTGATAAAATCCGCGGGAACGTGAAATGAAGCGTTTATTATTATTTTGATGAAACGTTACAACCAAAAGAAATGATATATCGTTGATTTTTCTTTTTTTTTTTTTCTTTTTATTTACTTTCGGATGCGCCAATTCGAGACTCAGTGATTATTTTTATTGAAACATTTTAGTCAGCCAATGAATGTTAATATATTGCATTTAATATCTGATCGGTAGTTTGGTCAAACGTCAAGTTTCATGCGAATGATATGACATGAATATTGATAACAGGATTTCTATATGACGCCACTTTACGGTTAAACTTTGCGGTTTCTTAGAAACAACATATGCGGTTTCATATAACAACAAAGTGTGTCTATTTCTATTCCAACATAGATTTAATAAGAGCATGTCGTAATTGTAACGTGGACTGTCATCCACTTAAAACTTTTATTCGATAAAGATGGTTGTTTGATTTTATTTATAACTTGTTCGCTTTCGTTGAAGCTATTATTATCTTATTATCATCCATGTGTAGTAAATATATAAAAAATATTCTTTGTCGTGATATGTTCAATGATACGAATCAGAATAGAGTTCGCGTAACAGAACATTTTAGTTGTAGAAAAAAAAAAAAAATGGTAATTCTAACAATGATTTGTTTTTGCATGGCATCTTGCATATTGAAATTGGAATTTCTGACGTCATATATTTTTCGTCTAACAAGGATGATAATCTGTACTCGTTATTAAGGAGCTAAATGAACGAAGATCTTAGTTTGATCGCGAGTTGCGACTGATGACACCGTGTGCTCATATGGAAGTTGAAACAGAAACCGATCGATACCATTTCCGCTCAAGGTAAATTCGATCGTCGTAATCTATCGATTTGTGCTCTGCACCGAATATGTGTTATGTAAATTCTTACGTATTCTTCCCTCGTTTCGTCTCGCAATACCTTTGCGAAATTCGACGCGCAAGCATGTTCATTTCTGTAAATATCAGATCTTGGTGCGTCAAGGTCGGTGCAACGATCGAAAGAATGAACGAATCATCACCTTCATGGCTCAATTATAATTTCGCATAATTATTTAGATCGCTGGCCATTGACATACATGTGCACGACGCCGCTCAAGGCAATTTGCGATATTTCTGCTATTATATTGAAAACACGAAATTAAAGAGAAATTAAAACTGTAAGTTGTATTTCTTGGACATTTTGGAATGGTAGTTTTTGCACCGAATCCTTGAAATGTATATATATATATGCTCTGAATAAGAGTTAAATACACACGTTGTTACGATTATTGCACACATTCAATGTACTTTATAAGCCTAACTTTAAGCATTATGTTTGACGACAAGACTTAATTGTACGTTATTCATCAAATTATGTTCATTTACGTACGTCACTGTATAAATAATATTGTACGTATATGACTCACTTTATTTCTTACAACCTTCCTTTGTCATTATCTAGCACTTGCATGTCTTGATACTAATAATTAGCATAATATTAAATTAAATGCTATTTATATGTGTATTTATATGTGTATCAAGATAAATATATATGCATATGTATGATACATTATCTATAATGTAATATTAGTTACAGCTAGTCAAAGAATACACATTAGTCGATATAGTTTCTATTTATTCCCATTTACATTCGAATCAAGAATTGAACAATTCGAGAAATGACACTGACTTAAAAATTGTAAATAATTCTTCATTTCACAATCTTTTAGGAATTACAATATGTAAAGTTATCTTACTATGTTACAATATAACTTATAATCAGTACCCGGAGTCGTTCGTAACATAGCTCTGCTATAAAATTGTTTCGTTTAAAATAAATAGAGGGGATGTTTTTATCAATTCGTCGTAAATTTAAATCAAGCTACTATGTATTATAACAAGAATAATAAAGTAGCGAGAATTCTGTTGCTAATATTTCAATAAATCTTTGATTAAAGGTAATTAATTGCCTTTAATTGCGATTTAATAATATTTCTGATCTTTGACCTTAACAAAAAAACACAGAGGAACAAGAAGGAACTTTAGCACAACGTTCATGAGGAATATACGAAGAATAGTCATGGTCGCAATTAAATTAGTTGTATCCGGCAGGAATTTGTCGAAAATGACTCTCACCATGAATTTGGCAATCAGTTTGAGTAATGGTTGTATATAATGTGTATTTGGTGAAAAGTGAAGAAACATAGAAGCAAACAGCCAAGGATTATCAATGGTATTAATCAACAACTCCTCACTTAAAACGAAAATGATATAAAATATCATATATATATTATATGAAAGTTAT
>KQ435883.1:1464897-1477317 GCA_001276565.1 Melipona quadrifasciata
TTTTTTCGATTCTTTGAAAAAGAGACACAAGTGCGTAGAGACACTCGATTTCTATGTTAAGATTCATTCCTGTAGTAGCACGTGAAAACCAACTAGGTTACTCGGAAAACAGATTAACAAGTTTTATTGGAAACAAGCCACAACGTATTAAAATGTATCTTTTCTTTTCTTTTTTTTTTTCTCTCTTTTATGTTTTTTCTCAATTAAACATGTCCGTAACGTGCGGATTAATTTATGCAAATTTCCATTTGTGTAAATCGTAAATTAAATAACATGATTCATTAAAAATATTCGCGAAAATCACAAGTTTTAAAACAAAGGATACCTCTAAAAACGAAGGACACTTAAAATATCCTTCTTACGATAAAACAATATACTTGTAAAACGAGCTGAGAGTTTAAGATAACTTGTGCTTTCGTAAACGACTTTAAAACTTTTTTTTTTCTTCGAACTTATTGCTCTCGTGATAAAAAGTGACGCAGTGAATAACTAGAATAACATTGTTTAAAAAATGTGATATAAACACGGAATAAATGATTTCCAATAAAGCCGTCTAATAAGTGCGTGAATATCATCGTTAAATTATATTCTTTTACGCAATAAAGACACTTAAAAGTGTAAGAGAAGAGAGAAAGAGAGAAAGAGAGAGAAGAAATTTTATATTAAAAAAAAAAAAAAGCAAAATTTTTTCATAGTATCGTTCACAGGAGTGATCAAAGCAGATTTCAAGTGTCTCTTTTCTTCAGTAATCGCTTGCTGCAGTTGATGCGTTTAACGCTATAAAAAAAGAATAAATCCAGAAATGGTAAGAAAAAAGTAATGTAATTATACATACACACACGCGCATATATATATATATATATATATGTGCGTGTGTGTGTGTGTGTGTGTGTGTGTGTGTGTGTATAAAATATTATGTGTATAGAGAGAAATAATAACATGTTGATGCTTTAGGAGAGGATTAACTTTGGAGTGGAGGGTTAAAGGACCGTCCTATGCGCAACAGTTTACGACGTCAAAAGGCCCACGATCCGTTCATTTTTTTTCGTTTTCTCTTCTTTTTTTGTCGTATCCTAATCCTGTCTGCGCTCTCGTTATAATTATTATATTCTACAAATTACAATACTCTACTCTAACGTTTCGGATATATCCTAAATTTTTCATATAATATATCCTCAGTATATCGTATTTTTTTTTCTCCTATTTACAAAATACATAGAATAGACATTGTTCCTATCCTAACTACAATATGCGTGCCGTGGCGCGAGACTTTTAAACCTTTCAAAGGTGCGCTTCTTCTTTATATAAACATACCACTAATTACATATTCTATTTTACAGCCAAATTCAACAATTTCTGCTGAAATTCAACGCGTTCCCGAAATTCGAATGTTTCTTTCTAACATAAAAAATGATTATTTGATCGATAAAATGCACTAAAATAAACAAGGTACGTTTATACGTATATACTTATCTATTATATACACACGTATGTGATTTGCACGACGAACAACGAGTTTTTGTTAAAAGCGCAATAGTTCAATGAATCGAAATCTTAAATCTTCCCGGCACTTTTTCCTTCGCTCGGTGCTCGATTGGTGTGATATATATTACATTCTTTTCCTCTATTTGCAAATAGAATTTTTCATTATATATCACACACGCATTTGATAATTGACATGCTAAAGATAAAAGCAAATAATTTGTCATCATGGCCACAAAAAAAAAGAATAGAAAAAAAAATAGAAAAAAAAATAGAAAAAAAGTACGGAAGGAGAAAAAAAAAAAGCACGGTCTGCACAAAACCGCTTACATCTCTGAATTGGCCAAGAGAAAAAAGTAAAGAAAAAAGCAGATCAATTTTAAAATGTTTATAAAACAAAATCGAATGCGTTGAAGTTGAGCAGAGTTCTAAAAACAGTAGATAAGTACTTTCGAGAATATTGTGAACATATTACATATTATCTATATCAAATGTATCTAACAATTAATTTTTTTTTACTATTAAGGGATTTATTACGCATAGAATCCCTTCGCCCAATCGCCGCACAATGGCACGATTTTTTACATCCATTGCAATGATCTGTGAATCTCTGAAAAAATCGCTTCGTCTAACAATTGTCATTGAGAATTGTCAGACACAGATATTTGCATCATAGATATTTCGAATTCTTCAGATATCTCTTCCAGTAGTCATGCCGTAGTATTTACAAGTAAAATAAACATATCTGTCGACTGCGAAATTACATAAATTTTGTGCAATGTTTATCGCAGTTCTTTCATCATCTATAGATTTCTTTTTCATCTATATCATATATAAAGTATAACTAAAGTATATAAACTCTGATTTCATTTTATAATGCTTCTTTAATTCTAATACTCTCCGATTACGATTTTCTCTTCCTCTTTCTCTCAAGAAACACCCACACACGTCTTACACTCACGCCGAACTTCATTTTTCTATACTCACGCATACTCTCTCTTTCTTCCTACTTGGATCTCATAGTATTTTTTAACAATGTTTAACAATGGCTTAGGCCTCCCTTTATCCTTGCAAGGTGTTTCGATGTACAAATATCGATCGTGTACGTTTGGAGTTATACAACTATGACTTGTAATTTTATAATGTAGTAAAATAATATCTTCGCTTCTATATTACCATTTCGTAAATCATCTTTGGATTTAGAATGCAGAAGAGTATTGTCTTTCCTTCTGAGAGAAGAAAGCTCCTTTATCGAATTACACATTTCGAAACAGTTATTTTACGTGATTATATTATCCTTTCCTTATTTCATTATCAAACAAGACAATATGATTAAGCCTGCGGGTTGAGCTTTTATAATTCACTAGTGAGCGTTATCGTTGCTAAAATACAGTAAATTCTTTATCGCGCGAACATTTCACAATTTTACATGTTATTATCCCAATGGAACACAGATACTCGAACACACTTAATGTTTAAGTCGACATCAGTAATCATGAGAAACATTCGATACAATATCTCTTCAATTTTATATACAATATGAAGATTTTTACTGATATGTGTACATCAACTCACCTTGATATGCCTGTCTAAGTTACGTGCACCAGGTTACATCAAAGTTCAAATTGCACTAAAGCCTTGCAGCACTTTACAACTTGCTAAAACTTCGTACATCAACAATATTTTTCCAATAAAAACTTTCCTTTCTTTTCAATGAATAATGATGTACTCATGCTGTGGAGTAAGGGGATGCATAGTATCACAGTTGGCACGTGGGCGCTAGCTACCACTACTGCTTACAGGCAGTGTATGTGGAGCTCCCATCGACGTAGGAGGAGCAGTCAATGGTCCTATAAAGACAGAAATTTTACAAAATACATCCTCAATCTCAACGATTGTTATGTTCAGAAATAAAAAAAGTATCGAGCAATTACCAGTTACGTTAGGTGAGGGTTCAGAAACAGGTAGTGGACTCACTAGACTGTTAGCACTCATAGGTGTCGAGTTAGCTTTTAATTTTTGCCTGACCTCTCTAATCTTTAACTGCAAACTCGTTTTATTAGGAAATATATCTGAATGTTTCGCTTGAAAGGTTGTAGTTGCTTGCGTCGAAGGAAAATAACCATGTTCTTGGAACAGTTGCATCACAAGATGTCGACGTTGCTCCAGCACTTTCCTGTGGCCCCGTTCATTTTCGCTCCTGCCGATTCCTACAGAGTTTCCAGCACTCCCTCCAGGTGTTTTCGGTGTTCTAGGAGAGCCAGCGTCGACATCTCCTACCAGATCCGCGTTAGTTCTGTATGCATCAACATTGAAATCTGGACCAAAGAATGTGTTTCCCGTCAACTTGACGCTGGAAGTTGATTTTGGAGTAGCAGATATTGACGTATCTGATTCGATGTCGTCCTCATTCACTGTTTCGACAAAAAAAATATTTTTATTAAAACGAACGCACAAGTTTAAAGGGCAAGAATCGTGCTTTTACAATGTCATTAAAACAATTACTTGTGGGCCTATGAGGTGCTTGTGCAGATTTCTTTCGATAACTTTGCATTTGCATCGATGATTGTAAATTTGACGCATGCAAGCCAGACGTAACTACCGGGCCATGACTAGACGAACCCGCTGTATTAATGCTGATCGCGCTTGGACTTTGTATATCTTCTGGTTTAAATTCTGGCAAGGATGAGAATTTTTCTTGGAAATTTACTTGCTCGAGAACTCTGTAATCAATTATATTTTTCACATTTGGTTTGTTGTAAATTTAAATAAACGACGCAATTAAAAAGAATCAAACAATGTTTAATTTACCACTAATCAATTTACCATACCTGTCCATTCCATCTTCGACATTCTTCTTGAAGAAAGAACCCTTTTTGGTAGATGGCGATGGGGAAGCGTGAGATTCTGAGAAATTCTGCTGCTGTTGTACTTGCTCTGTGGTTTGAGATGTATTTGTTTGTGGACGATTGTCACTGTGTTGAGACACTAGAGGCCCATGGTCTCCTGCATTTGATGCGGGAGGCATTGCTATGAAAATCAAAAAAACCAAAATATAAATCTATCTTTTGGTGAAACAAAAAACAAAAGTATATAAAGACTCTTCTCTTAAAAATTCTATTTAATTTTTCTATTAAGAAATGAATTTTATTGTACTAACGATTATGTTATTAAGTCATTGCTATAACGCATTGCTATAATACTATATAAATTGATAAATATTGTACCCATTGACTGTCTCCTTTGAAGCGGTGCACGGCCAAGTTGTGCTGGAGTTGGGGCAAGCATAAAGGGACCCTTACTTGGACCTATATCGTTAGGCTGTGTTTCATCCATGGAATATGATTTATTTGCAGAAATTTCATTGCTACCATGGTTACTGAGTGGTGTATGAGGAGTATGTGGAGTAGATGGCTGTTTATGCTTATCATTTGTAGCAGGCAAAAGAATATTTACAGTGTCTTTTCTTTCTTGATCAGATTTCACATTAGTTACTGAAAAGGAATCACAAAAACATTTACTAGCTGTTCTAGATACATACATTGTCATGGAAAATGGTCTGTATTGGAAAATTGTTAAAGAAATTAATGATAACTTACCATAAAATTGGGTATGATTATTCTCATTTTTTTCGGGTTCTGCGAGACGTGTTATTGAATGACCAATTCCTCGATAAGTCGATGTAGTGGAAGTTGTCGAAACTGGATATGGTTTGCTCACTATGACACTCTGCGTTTCCATCTTATTACCAGAAACTAAACCTTGTGAGGATATGTTCCGATTGCCAGCATCTATAATTAACAATATGCATTTACTTTCTATTCTGTCTGCAATTCAATTAATTCTAATCGGGATGACGCCAACTTAAAAATTAATTTTAAGAAAAACTGATCAAGAAGATGATACGTTGTAAAAATCGTCTTGCTTTATAATCTTTTCATATGGGCACATATACTATGTATTATACTAACATTGGAACGTTTTTGAAGTGATTATATTCAGAAAAAATTTACCAGAGATTGGTATATGGAATCCACAGTACATCCGGGGATGAGGTGATGTTGGACCAAGATACTGCGATCCCTGCTGCGGTTTGGAAACAGCCACCAAATCGTTATCGAGCAATGTTAGAGTGAACGATGGTTGATAAGGGACAGCTGAAGTAAGGGGACGAAGAATAGTGCCTAAGGACTGCAACGGCTGCTGTTGTTTAAACAGAGCCATCATAGGTTTCGATTCAATCTGTCAGTATCGTTAAACTTTTGTAGTTTAATCTTTGAGTTTATTCGCATGTGTTTACATAGAACTCTTTAAGAAAGAGTCCAAGAGTCCCGCTGCTCCCTCAATTCAGGTTTTAACATTGGACAGAGAAAGAAGAGAGAGAGAGAGAGAGAGAGAGAGAGAGAGAGAGAGAGAGAGAATAGAAAGAAAAAAAGAGAAAAAAATAATAATACGGCAGCAAGGTAAGTAGGCACGTGCGAATAGCACTCGAATTATGCTTAAACATTATAGTAACTATTCATACCTTGTATTCAGACAATTGTTGAAACAATCATTCTCATGATAACAAATAATTAATCGCATGAATATGAAAAAACATAATTATACTTGTATTAAGCATTAACTTGGTTAACTTGGTTAAGCATTAAAACGAGCTTTTCAATTATCACTCGTACTTTACTCAAACAATGAACGTGAAATATTTTTTTTTTTAAGTATTCACACATGCCTGAATGAAAAGGAGTACTTTTACAAAGGATTTTAGGCGAACAAAATATTTTAGACGTTTTTAAATTTAGTTGTGTGTACAGGTTCATCTCGTCTGGACTATTTTAGGTATGTATGTTACTATTATACATTTTCAAAAACTCACAGCTGGAATACTTACAGAATGTAATACCGGAGCAGCCGTAAATTTAGATATATTCCTTCCGTTTTCATGAATGCTTGCTACCAAATTGCTCATGCTGTATTGGGTACTGTATTGCTGTTCATTCTTCACTGGTTCTGGTTTAACAACCTTTGGAGATATTGGCATGGTTATGAAAGCACCACCAGTAGGTTGGAAACCTGATACCCCAGTCGGATTGACAGGACTATGATAAGGGTACGTGCTGGATAGAACCGAAACATTCCCTCCTTTGTCCATTGAAGCATGATGATACTTTGTTGTTGTTTCAATACCTGTTGAAGGTATTCGTGCTAGACAAACGGAGAAATGGACTTTACCATACTATACTACGTCGTAATTATGCATTACGGTTTGTTTTCACTTAAACAGATATTAAAGCGAACCTTTTATCGGTTTAGGCCTACACGTTACTTCTTGTTTAACATTTACTGTTTCCCTTTTTTGACCACTTACAGGCGAGAATCGTGATTGTGTATAACATTTCTTTTCAGCATCGTCATCTTGCACGTCATTATCACTATCTGTCAATTTATCTTTGCATTTTAAATCTATCTCAGGTTGTGGATCTTCGCAGATCACCATTTGATCTTCATCTGATACATTACCATCTTCATCCTGTTTTAAATCAGAGTCTGTATTTTCAACTGGCAGAGGCATTTCCATTATCCTATGAGTGTGCGATTGATTAATAACCTATAAATAAAAGAAATTATTGTGAGTGTTATGTATGACAAGTGTTGAGATATTTAAGTTTGAATAAAATTTACTTCGATGGTGGGCACTTCATTGTACACAGTAGTAACGGGAACAGTAATTTCGTCCGTAGCTCTAGGCGTTAACGGTACATCGTCTGCCGGTGGTCCCATGTCTGTTTCCTCCCCAGTACTGTTCAATTTCCCTCGAGATTCGCCACCTTTGAAACTTGTCGTCGAAGATTTCCGCCTATCTTTGCTACACCATTTCCAATCTGGATGCGCCTTAAAATGCGCTTCTTTCACCTCTGATGCAAGATCATGATATTTTTGTTTCTCCTCTGGGCCTAAGGCATACCACCACTCTCCCAGTATCTTAGACACGGTACGATTATCCTGATTCGGATGTCTTTGATGCACGACTGCACGATGTCGTTTAGAAAATATCATAAATGCATTCATCGGTCGACGTATTCTGTCTTTAGTCTGTGAAATTATGTCATAAATTAAATTCTTACGCTTCCGAGTGACCACTATATTATATTGCAACAAATTTAACCGTTATATTTGCCATCTGCTTGCTTTAAGTATACCATTACTCACTTTAAGTGGACTCTGAGGCTCTTTGGAATGCAATGCACTAAGGGACTGACTGCGTCTCTTGTTAGCATTCGCCTCAACTTCTGCAGGGGTCGTCGGTTCTGTTTCGAAAACATCGTCATCTTCTTCTTCAGCGGGAGTTATAGGATCTGGACCAGGTCCAGATCCATCTTCACCAGGTGTGCTCATGCTAATTGGAATCGGAGGCGCACTCAAAGGGGGACTCAACGCAGATGGTGGAGGACTCACTTCTGATTGATCTAGTACTGTTGTTTGCCAAGGAAAAGCTGCAATGAAATTGTCGTATTAGTAACAATCACTTTGGTTAATAACGACGTGAAATGAAAATACGCGTTGGTGTAAAATAAAATGTACTGTATGAATGAAATCACTGATGTAATTAACATTACCATAAAGTATAAATATAGATTCCAAATGACAGCTTAAAACATTGTCATACTTTGAATTCCTTTAATATTTTAAGACATAATTTTCCCTTCGTACCAATCAGATATGCAATGAAATCCAATAAGCAAAAATTACTAGTCACCCTTCCCCAACATTAAAGTAACATTGAACATGAAATATTATGTACGATCTGTATTCTAATTAAAGAAGAATGAGACACGTTATGTAATTATATTGTTCAAACATGACCAAAAAATTAATCAATTGCATTCGCTGTAAAATATATACAATGATACATTTTGTATGTTTCATAAACATTCCTTTAAAATGAATAACTGTGAGGAACTATAAAACTATCAAGATATGCGTTTAACAAATTTACTTTATTCACAATGATATCGTAACAATTAAATCCTAATGTATTTCGATAAATATGTATGTCGATGTACAAAAAATACAAGTTAAATTATATTATCAGTAATGTTATTATCTATAGATTTTTATGCTACAAGTATTAATATAAATCATTAGTAACTTATTTCAGTTTTTAACAAGCAAAATAAAATAATATTAATCTTTTTCCAATAATCTTACGACTATGCAAGAATATCCTTCTAACATAAAATTTTTGAAATACTTATTAAGCAAAGCTTACATTTTTCACTTATGTAATCATATGTACCATTGACAACATACTTTACAACAAATGTAAAAATAGTCATACATTTTGTTTGGCAGTTAAAACTCAAACCTTTTTTCCAGTTGCGCACTGCATTGTTCAGTAATGATGGGGGATGGGGCTGGTATGCAGGAGGAACATCATGGCTGCCATCTGTGAAAGCCTTACCGTTTAGTCAAATTCACTAATATTGATGCGATATTAATGCAGAATGGTGAAATGAAACATAATTTAAATGTAAATGTGAGCATACCATAAAATAAATTCACAATTGTCTGGATATTTTATCCGATGTCAGATTTTCGTGGTAATTGCACAATGAAATATATACTTGATCAAAGTGTACAAATTAAAAGCAAATCTCAGCGATAGCACGTAATCGCTGCTATTGAGAACGAGAAAGATAAACATTTAATAAGATAATAGATAAAGGAGGACTTTAGGATAGATAAAGGAGGATGTCAATAAACTTACACAGAACTCCGTTATTTTTGGAATTCTCTTCCCTAGACGACTGTGTTTTAGGAATTTGTACCAAATGCGCGGGTTGTACAATCACGTGCTGGAAGACACTTGTTGGGGTAGGCGGATTCGAAGCTTCAGTAGTGGTTGTCATCACAACGCTCGTAGGTGGTGGCTGTGTTCTCTGCATATCCATATGAGAGGATGCGTGTGTTGCTACTTTGCTTGCCTAACAATCATATTTCGATGCCACGATGAAAAAAGAATTACTAGTAAAATTACGATAGTAAAGCTACTCACTTGCAAAACGGACAATTTGTCAACGTGGACGGACGAAACAGCAGGTGACTGTGGAGGTTGACATTGCGTTTGATGTAACGTTGCTGGAAGTTGAGCTAAGTGGTTCATTAACGCTGGCCTATATTTGTCATCTTGATTATTCATGTGACCTGCTGCGGATACATCCATACTATTTTTTATCACAAGATACTTTTTTTCATGTTGATGTTGCATCACGTAAATTGGCTGATTCTGCGTTTGCGGTTGAGCATAATCAACTGGTTGTTCTAAAGGCTTATGCAAAAGGGTCAAGTTTTGTGGTGCTGGAGCGGACAGTGACATATGAGGTGAATGAGAAGGTTTTAATATTTGTTGATTTTGTTCTGATATCTCAGAGTGGCTGGAAAAGCCATTATTTGTTGTGAGAGCATGCTGAAGAATGATGCCTTGCTGTTGTTGAGCTATCGTCGTCACAACTGATGGATGTCGCGGCGGTGGGCTTTGTTCTGACCATGACGAGGTTAAATTAGATCCGGGTATTCCACGGCTCACAGGAGAGATTCTTATTACGCTTGTTCCTATACTAGCAGGGACTGGGGCAGTTGGAGCTGGTCGATTCGATCTAACCACTCGATTAGGTTCAGGCTTTATCACCTGCTGCTGGTACTGAGTAAGAAAAGTGGATTGAGTAGGTGAATGTTTCCATTTCGCACCAGGTGAAATTAGCGGAGTTGCATGATGAGCAGGACTTGAAATAGGCATAAACACATTGTTTTGATTCAGTCCCAAAGGTGGTACTGGAGATTGATTGATACACGGCGATATCGAAGATTGTCCAGTTGGCGAGGAAAAGGCTGGCGTTGCTGATCTAGAACTTCCCAAGGAAACTGTAACAAAAAAAGAGCATCACACGTGAATTACGTATGGCTAATTGTAAGTTAAAAATTCGAATGTCTCGTAAGAAAAATGTAAAAGTTTGGGAAAGTTACCGAGCATGTTGGCAGCTTCAGTTTCGTCTTGATCAAATCGGCCAGCAATTCTCCTATCTCCGTAATTTGGAGATGTGTCGGAATCTCTAGATGTCTCTTCACCATCCATTTTACCGCTAAAAATATTCTTGTTTAACGCATACATTACACGTAATATTATTACACGCGATAATGATTGCGGATTATTGGTTCGTCTTCTTACCCAGGGAACGTATTGGTCGGACCTCTGAGGCAAGATCCTTTCAAATTAAGATGACGAGAACAGTATCCCCTTCGTTGGCTTTCTTTGGAACATCCTTCTTTACTACAGAGTCTGCGCCATTGTTTACCGTTGAATTTTTTTCTAACTCCACTTGGTGTAGCCACTACATCACCTTTTTTATATCTATGTGGCGTTGCCGCCTGAGATCTGTTCAACGATCGATCGTTACGTTTTCCAGTATTACATTTTATTTAAAACGCGATGGAATATTATTTCATATCATCATTACCTGGGCGTGGCTGCTTGAGAACGAGGAGTTATACTGCGTTGCTCAACTAGACTACTGGTACTTCCCCGACTTTGCATGCTGCTTCTTTTACTGCTGCCTGACAATTTTGCATCTGTCAGTTGAATATTTTTGTTACTATTGGTTTTACTAATGTGTTGCGCTCGATAATGCCACGATTCACATAAAAATGCCCAAAGAATTAACATCATCATCGTGATGATAGACAATATTACAACCGTAATAATAATGTGCGAGAAATTCTTTAAAAAATTCGTTATCAGGGAAAGGAAAACATTCGAGGCAATATTTAAGCATGCATATACATGATGAATCCGATCTTACCTGCATCCGAAGGGAATGTAATATCTTCCCTGTCCAAATCATCCTCGCTTTCTAAATCGTCGTACGGTCGACTTCCGTTACTCAATGCCGTAGTAGCAGAATGCGCAGAAGTGCCTAAAGTCATTAGGGGGCTGGTACCAGTTGTTCTGTAATAACCACCTGTGTCGTTATGAGTCGATATATGAGATGTATGGTGAGAAGTATGATGGAGTTGCAAAATTGGCACTGCTGTCGGAGGTTCTGAAGAATTTCGATAGCCATGTTCTGCGCAAGCAAGAATAAGGCAACACGTTGAAATTGAAAACGGAAGTAAGATCACCCTAGGTTGAAAGGTATGGTTAAAAAAAAAAAAAAAAAAAAAAAAGAAAAGGAAAAAAAAGATATTCGTATGCCGTACCAATCGCTTCGACCCTCGAGGAATCACAGTCTTCCAATCCTTCCTCTAGTTCGTCCCACCACGGGGGCTGCACCAACCGTATATCTGCGCGTTTCACGACGTAACTATCGCTCTGCTCATCTTCCCTTGGTATTTTAACAACAAAACGGTTAGGCTTGGTTAAAATTTTGCACACTGTCCCTTTAACAAACACTTTAGCAGCGTTGATATGATTGTTCGACGTTGGACACCTAATACAAACTTTTGCGTCTAGAGTCACTTGGCCAACCGAGGGGCTGGCATCACTTATCACATCGTATCTGCCCGCGCCCAAAACGTCAGTGTAACGCATTAGTTTTTTCTCGCCGTCGAACTCTATGTAAATCTCCCCTTGAACAACATTGCGAATAACACCTGAATAATAATACGAATCCCTTAATGCTAACACTCTGTGGTCGCGCCACTCGCTGAGATCAATAGCAACAGTAGCAGGCCGAGGACGAGACCGTAAAGGTTCCTCTCGAACAGAATAATCCACTGCTGTACTTTGAGGTGGTAAAACTACCACCGAATGCGCCGAGGATACCTGTACAAACAAAGCATTTTGTCACTCGTCGCCTTTGATTTAAACTCCGTTAGTGTCAGTTTGAAGTAAGTCACACTTACTTGATAACAATCGGAGTCTTGCTGTTGCGGAGATTGCCGAGT
>KQ435883.1:1524588-1540525 GCA_001276565.1 Melipona quadrifasciata
CCCCCCCCCCCCCCCCCGCTTCTTTTTATCTTTCTTGGTGCATACGATATTCCATATGGATTTTATAAATAAAAAAATAATTAAAAAACAGTGTTCTTAATTTATCTACCGACATGTGTAAATATATATACCCATTGTAGATTATCGTTACAGTCATCATAGAGAGATACTAATAATCTGTTATGGGAATATAAACTATAGTGAAATACATCGCTTATATCTCGTAATTCTAAATTGTTCGTGGTGATATCGTGTAACAATTACAAGAATTCGTTACTTTTTTCTTTCTTTCTTTCTTTTTTTTTTTCTCTTCTTTTCTCCCCTTTCGTTTTCGAAGAGCTCTTCTCTCTTCCCCACAAAAAGATGACGTTCGTATCTCTTCAACAATATTAGACCATCGTGTGTGCACCATGCACTCTAAATCATGTTTAATGTAATTAGTAAATCTCGTTAATCCTAGAACCGTCATCCATAAGTGTAATAAATATCAATAAAATATCTAACATTGCTATTATATTTTCAAGTAAATTACTTTTCTTATATCATATTACTTCTTCTTCTTTTCTTTTTTTTTTCCTTTTTATACAGATTAAAAGTAATTATCATTATATTAACAATATTCATCTTCCAATAATAGTTAACCATTATTGGCAATCATAATATTTAAAAAAAAAAAAAAAGGGAAAAAAAATGATTCAGAATACGATTCAGAATACCTAAAAAATGGCAATTTCTCGTGACCAGAACAAGTTTCTATTTTCTTCTTCTTTTTTTCCTCCTTGTTTCGTAACTTTTTACAAATCAGCATACGCATTTTGTACCAAACCAGGCCGATTAAAATGTTGCACGACCGACGACAAATACTCGCGTGCTCAAATAATGTTCCTGCCATCATTTATCTCTTTATATTATTTCGTTAAATAAATTCGCGATCGATATTTTCTCGTATAACGCATTTCATATTATTATCAAACTCTTCTCCCGCTGCCACCTATTATTTCTTACTCTAGGCCATTTTTTCGTGTAAAGTGCACTTAACGGTGTCCATGGAGCACCAAATTTAAGGGACAACCACCTCGGCAGAAATTGATTAACCGCACTAAAATACTTTATCATAGCTTAATGGATACATAGACACAATTAGTTTCCTTTTTTTTTCTTTTTCATTCGTTTTTTTTCATCTTTCAGTTTGAATATAAGTCATCGGGGTAGTATTCTAAATCTATCACCGGGTTTAAAGCGTAGGTAAGGCAAAACTGCATTTCACAGAAAGGTGCTTTTTACGGAATACGTTATATATATATATATATATACATATATATATACATATATACGTATATATATATATGTGTGTGTGTGCGCGTGTATGTGTGTATATGTGTGTATACATGTGTATATATACATATATACGTATACACACACATACACACATATATCCGTAAAAGTCTGAAATATATTCCTATAAAGAACATTTATAACTTTCCCCAGTATGGGAAAATATCACAAATATTTTCTAGAAATGTTCACATTCTAGAAAACGTTTACTCGAAACAATGATCTAATCATCTTTTTTTTTTCTTTTTTTTTTTTTTTTTATACAATCTGTGTCAACGTAATTGATTATACGCGTGGTTATACGCTTGCCTCTTGCGAGTCGTCGAACAAAATTTTGAACAGAAACTACGAAAAGATTGACGGATTGATTTTCCTCGCAACATGACACGGTCAGAGCGGTACCGTTGTTGTAACCATCGAGTTTCTGCTTAAAAAAGAAAAATGAAAGTTTCACTCTCGGCTCTTATCTAGCGATTCACGTTCGTCGAATACAAAAATAAAGATAATAAGATTAATGTTGTAATATTGGCAAGGCGGAAGCACAAAACGCATGGGTGCATCGTTTAAAAATCTATAAAAAACATATCAAAATAATATTGCGCGTACGTAATCTTTCATTCGAAACAAATCAACAGGCTTTAATTTCTTGGGAAAGCAAGCCCCTCCCTTCTTCCCCATCCTCTTCGTTCTTTCTTTTTCTTTTTCTTTTTCCTTTTCCTTTTCCTTTTCCTTTTCCTTTTCCTTCTCCTTTTCCTTTTCGTTTCGTTTCTTCTTTTTACATTATTATAAGACTTAAAATATCATCAATGTCTGCCAAAGTAGGTACACCTTCAAACAGTATCCCACTCTATAGGGAACTGTTTCTTCTTACCATTTTCTCTTTTCTATATATTCCCATTCCTCTCTCTCTCTCTCTCTCTCTCTCTCTCTCTCTCTCTCGCTTTTTTTTTTGTTTCCTAACACCTACGTGGCTAATTTAAGTTAAACCGGTAGATGTACTTACATCAAGACAAGTGTCTAATCTAACAATTACATATTTTACAAGAACATTTGAAATCTGGCTCTACATCAGACGTGAAATGTCACGAAGTTAGTCGTACACTGTACACTAAATTTTACATTTACATAAAATATTTAAAAATACACAACTGTCTGATTGTTACGTGTAAAATCGAGATTTACGTCGTAACATTCAAATTGCAAAGTCGTGTGTCTTTCCGTTTCGGAAATTCCGGCGGATAACTCGTAGTCATGTCGTGGATAAAAGTTAACTTTTTATTCTCCCAAGTAGAGCTTGTCAATTTTGCTCAGTTTCGCAGCATGGAACTTGGTCCAATTACGCGTAAAATTGCGAAATTTATAATCGAAAATGTTAATTATAAAATATAATGTTACAAGGAAGAAATTCATATATATTTGTGTGTGTGTGTATGTATATATGAATGTTTGTGTTTGTGTTTGTCTGTTGGCGTGTAAATACAAGCTAAAGGCATTTGCCATTTAGTGTAAAGTGACGATAACTTGTACACTTAAGCCTCGATAGTCAAGATAATACGCAGAGTCTAAAAGACGTGCATGAAAGCACAGGCGTGGATAAAAAGTAACACACTTCAACGAGCGCGTTTGAGAAGCACGCGAGTCTCGTTGGGTACGAAAGCAGGACATATTTCAATCGTTTATTGCTATAAGTATATCCCTTAAATCAACTACCGAGCGTAGCTGTTTAAAAGTAACATTGTCATAACGCGATGTTTCGTGTACTATATCTGGCCTTCTAATATTTTTAAATGTATATCTATTCCCTTTATAGTAATAAAAAGCTGCGATCTCTGAAAATAGTTTGACGATTAAAATGAATAACGTTCAATAAAACGAATCCTATTCGAAAGCGCGTATTAATTATAGCACAATATTTTCTGCTGTGCCGGCTGGTTGCTTACGATAGCTGTATATGCAGTCTCAATTGAGGTATTTACGACATCTGCGGGAGCCGCAGGTACATGGAATCTTGATATCCTCGAAAGGAAATTTGTAGTCATACGTTAACTCTTCTCCTTGGGTAATGCGACGGAGGGCGAAGATCAAAATGTGTTTCTTACCTAGGATGTCTACCACTCGCGAGTAACAGTTTGGCTGAAATACGAGACGTTCCAGTCGTTAGAGAATTAGATGAGCCGCATCCGCGTGCGTCATCAAACGTACTTTTTGCTCGTCAAACGTACACTCTTCTCTTTCGAGGAGAAACGAGCGAATAAACAGATACAATACCTCGCACGAGTGATTAATGAATCTGGCTGCGTTCCCTTTCATCGTGGCGTCAACGACCAGGTGATCGTCGATTTTGAACATGTAACATCCTATGTTCTTACTGTCGTAATATTTTTCTCGCTTGTCGGTCAACGAGGCTCGAATCACCTACAAACGAAGGATTTATGAAATATCACTCGAGATTATATAAATCGAGATCATGTGCCGGGTGCAAAAAGGGGGGGGAGGGCTAGAAAAAAAGGGTTCGCCACTTCTAGGGTAGATAGTACTCGCCGAAGAAAAGAAAGCACGAAGAAAAAAAGTTCTTTTTTCTACTCATTTTGTACGTAAGACAGTACGTACCTCACCGGCATACTCGATAACCATCTCTCCAGCTTCGATGTCTCTCAGGCAAAATAAACCTCTGCCGTGTATGTGAGAGTGATACACTCCGACCGACTCTTTCGACGTTTCTTTCAGTATTCTGAAGCGCATCGCCATTGGTAGATTGGTACTTGCCACTCGTCTGAAATAACAATCGAACAAGAACAAACTGAATAATTTTCCTCTACGATGTAGCAATTGTAGCTGTGCGTATGGTACGTAACACATGACTAAACAACTACTAACAACCTAAACCTAAAAGAAATTAAAGTTTCACGCGTACAAGAATAACAAGAGATGGCAAAAAAGAAGGAAAAAAAGAAAGGAGAAAGGAGAATCGATTCGACGGATCGACGTTTTACCTGGACTCGGCTTCGGAGATGGCGATCATTTTTGGTTGTTGTCTGTGCCTGGACGCCAGCCAACTGAACATGTCGTGAACTTTCCTCCCTCTGAAGGGTTCCGCGCGGGCAGCGCCGTTCACGCTTGCTCTCAGCAAGTCGCTCTCCACTTCCCCTGGCTTCGGCGGTGCCAAATCGTGAAACCGTGGTTTGTACTTGATGCATCTGTTCACGTCCGGTAGCTGCTCGACCAAATAGACGGTGGCGTTGTTCTCCAGGCCCAAGTTCTCGGTGAGAGGATTGTGGGGCAGCGGGGGCAAGTTGTGAGCCTTTCGAGCGTTCTGCACCGCTTGAAATACCGTTTCCCACACCTCGGCCATCGACGAGGCGGTGTGAATGAAACCGTCCTGCGACTTGATCTCGTACATCAGCGTCGGCCCTTTCACGGCGTTCTTCTGCGTTTGTTGAGCGACGTTCGGCAAGCCCGGCTGCTGCTGCTGCTGCTGCTGCTGCTGCTGCTGCTGCTGTTGTTGCGGCACGGGTTTCATCGATTTGCTCACCACTCGTGGCTTCTTCACGGCGATCGGCGGTGTTTTGTTCTTCAGCAAGTTGAACTTGTTGTTGCTGTCCACCACGCCGGAAGGTTTCATCTTCTCCTCGTCGATCTTGTTCGTCTTCAACGTGAACGTCTTGATTGGCAACAGCTGCAACGACGTGATCTGCGGCATCTGTTTCGACGGCAGTATCTCGACGGAGGTTACCTGCGGCGGTTTCTTGCTCTGCGTCATTGCCTTCATGTTGTGCGTGATTTTGTACGAACCGTCCTGCAGCTGCTTCTGCAGCACGATTTTCACCGAGGCGTTTTGCAGCTTTTCCTTGTCCAGCTCCAGCTTCAGATTCTCCTTCAACGAGAGTTTCTTCTCGTCGTTGTATATCGTCTCGTCGTTCAGCTTCCCGTTCAGCGTTTCGTTCATCACGCCGTTTATGGCGGTATGGTTATCCTTCTTCACCGTCGGTGCCACAACCTCCATCACCGCTTGCTGTTTCTTCTCGGACTCGGTCGCCAGCTTCTGCTCCGGCTCCGCCGGCTTGATCACCGGCTTAGTCGGCTCCTCCATCATCATCATCATCTCCGTCTTTTGTATGCTCTTGGCCGTGTCCTGCTTTGGCGTCACCGCCTGCATCGGCAGCACTCTGTTCATCGGCCGGCTGGTCGGCACGTTGCTGGTCGACATCGCGATCTTGCTCTGCATGGCCGAGCTCGCGATCGCGATCGAGTTGTTGTTGCTGTTGCTGTTGCTGCTGCTGCTGCTGCTGCTGCTGCTGCTGCTACTGCTGCTACTACTGCTGCTGCTGCTGTTGCTGCTGCTGCTGCTGTTGTTGCTGTTGTTGTTGTTGTTGTTGTTGTTGTTGTTGCTGCTACTCGTATTTACATTGACAGCGTTCACGCTCGGCACGGCACCGCTGTAACCATTATGCACACTATTTACATCGTGATTCAACTTATTTACAATGATGTCCCTCTGAGTTATACAGTGATTGGGCAGCGGGGGTATTTTGGGCGACGATAGGCTGGACTTGATCATACTGGTGTTCTCCGACACGTGCTTCGAGTCGAAGTACGGCCGAACGTTGTTGTTGCTATTGACGTTGTTGTTGGCGTTGTTGATCATCTGTTGGTGTTCGGAGGCAAACACGGATTCAGTGATTTTCCACGGTCCGCTGCTAGGTTGCACGACGGAGTTTGATACGGGACTAGGTCGTACGGCCACTCTCGGTATCGTTGGCAGCAAGGTCTGCAGCGACTTGCCGGTCTCTTGGCAAGCGACTCTCGCCAGAGGCGACGTCTCCGGCGAGCAGGTATCTGCTGGTAGATGGATCGACGAATGTTGCATCGGTTCCACCACGGTATTCTGACACGACACCGATGGCAAGATGTTGTTATTGTTGCTGTTGCAGCTAACCGGGGCAAAGATTCGCTCGGGCGTCGCAGGAACGTCAATCTGCTGCGTTGCGATGGCTGCTTCCGCCATGGGTGTCGACTGATTCACGACCACGTAACCACCGGCAGACACCGTGGACAGATCGGCGACGTTCCCGACGTTGGATGGCAAGGTGGCAACATTCGACATGGTCTGAACGGCCGATATAGGCGGTACAGTCGGTACAGCCGATACGCTGTTGTTGGTCACGTTCGAAGCGTTGGGCAAACTAGCTGCTGGGTTGAGTATATTGGAGACGTTGGACGCGTTGGGTACGTTCGGTGCGGGAGGTGCGGTAGGTGCGGTGGGCGCTGCAGGGACGGTGGGTGCGATAGGCAAGTTGGGTATACCGGACGCACTGGCTACGCTCGACACGCTCGACACGCTGGCCACGCTGAGCATGTTCGACACACCGGTTCCGCCGAGCGTACTGGGCGCGCCAGTTATATTCGGTATACTAGGTATGTTAGGTATACTGGGCAAACTAGGCATGCTAGGTATACTAGGTATGCCGGGTGTGTTGGTTGCACTGGAGGGTGGTATACCAGGCATACTGGATATACTAGGTATGGCAGGTAGGCTAGGTAGACCAGGTACGCCAGACAGGCTGGGCACGCTAGACACGCTGGACACGTTCGGTATATTCGCGACGCTCGACAGATTGGACACGTTCGAGACGCAGTTGGAGACGGAGGAGGGCATCGCAGGTATGGTCGGTATGGCAGGAACAGTTGGAACGTTAGGTACATTGGGTACGCTGGCTATGTTGGTTACGTTGGTCACGTTGGCCACGTTGGGCACGTTGGGTACGTTGGGCACGTTGGCAACGTTCGACACGTTCGGCACGTTCGGCACGTTCGGCACGCTTGGCACTGCAGGTACGTTCTGGACAGACTGCACCGCCGTCACCGCCGTCGGGACGCCCTGAACGTCCACGATCGGTTCCATCAGTTTCGAGGCTTGGAAAACTTGCGTGGTCGTTTGATAGCTGCTCGCCAACACCTGCGGTATCGCGCCAGCCATGAACTGGCTGGAAGACATGACCGTATTGCTGACGATCGTCTCCAAACCGTAGTACATCGGCTGGTTCGAGAGGAACATGCTGCCGGTGGAATCGGTGAACATCTCCAGCGTCGGTGTCGAGCTCAGCAGCAACTGCTCCGACGAGATAACCCCGCACTGAATGGCACTCGGCTGTTGCTGAATGATCGTCCCGAGGACCGTCGGCTGCGTCTGAGCGATCTGCACGCCCGGCAATATCGATATACCGCCATTTTGCAACGCCAGCAGATTGTCGGAAGATGCCTGGATGTACGCACCGGGGACAAAGTGATTGGCCGTTATGAACTGAGGCTTGAACGCGGTCTCGTGCTGACCGCCGATCGTCGTCACGTACTGAAGATTCTGGCCAGAATGCTGTTGCTGCAACGTCTCGACGTACGCGGACACGATACCGGGCGACGCGGTCTGTTGCAGTATCACGGTCGGACCGCTCGGTCTCTGAGTCGCCTGCTGCAGCTGTATGATCGGAGCGTTGTTCTGTATCGGTTGGAACCGAGCGGCGTGATGATGCCCGTTGCTGTGCGGTTGCACGCCGTTCCTCACTATCTGTCCCCCAGCTGCTGATGCTGTTTTCATCCCTTTCGCTCGAGACTTGGGCGCCCTAGCGGATTTCGATCTCGCCAGTTTCGTCAGCTGAACCTGCTGCGAGTTCAAGCCGCCCCCTTGCGAGGGATGATCACAATTGTTGGCCGCGGCGAGCGATCGGGCACCGCTCGGCGGGAACGTCGGCGACACCTGCGGACTCGGAACCGTTTGCGAACTGTTTCCACCGTCCGGTGAGCTCATCGGCGTGTTGACCATGTTACTCTGCTGAGACGTGCCGCTGCCACCGCTGCTACTACTGCTGCTACTGCTGCTGCTGCTGCTGCTGCTGCTGCTGCTGCTGCTGCTGCTGCTGCTGCTGCTACTACTGCTGCTGCTGCTGCTGCTGCTGCTGCTGCTGCTGTTGGAATCGCTGCTGGCGACCGACGGCGGATCCGTGATCTCGGTTATTTGGACGGTGCTCTCCTGAGGCAACACCGCCGCGGCGTTCGGCAGCGTGGTGGTCGTTCTGGTGTACTGCGTCTGCACGATCATATCGTTGGACGTGAGCACAGTCTGATGAACGGTCTCCACGGTGGCGTGCGTGTGAATCTGCGGCGTGATGATCGCCTGCGCTATCGGCTCGATCTGAATGGCCGGGTGAGGTGACGCCACCGAGGCTTCCAGCGGCGAGGTGGCCTGCTGCATGTCCGGATAGTCCGAGGAGGAAACGGTGTGCCCCTCGGACGGGGACAAAGTGAGAAACTGCGGAGACACCGAGCCGATGCTCGGCGAGAATCTCGAGTCCGGCGACGCCAGCTTGTTGTCCATGGTCTCGGAATCGCTGTCGCTGGTTATCATGATGTCGCAACTGGCCAGGTGTCGATTGTAGCTGTCCTGCGTTCTGTAGGTGCAACGGCATCGTTTGCACGTCACGGGCCGATCCGTCACGCGCACGCTGCACGCGACGCTGCTCGTCGTTTCGCCCTCGACCTGTTCCAGCGGCGAGACGCACTCGTCGTCGCTGGAAACGTCATCGGCCCCGTCCAACTGAGGAATCCCCAAAGTCAGCTTTAAACTTTTCTCCTTCGTCTCCTTTCCATTTCCCGAGTCGTTGTCGTTGTTGTCGTCGTCGTCGTCGTCGTCATCGTCGTCGTCGTCGTCGTCGTATTCCATTCTTTCGTCGGTCTCCTTCTGCGCTGGCTCGCTGTTGCTCGATTTGCTTACCAATTGCGATCTAATCAATCCGTATATATCGTAACGTCTCGATCGTAACGCGTTGCTCGCAGCGTGCTCGTATTCGACGAGCGAAGGGGATTCCGTGCAGCTACTACCGTCGCAGGAGGATTCGTCGTTGATACCGTCCAACTGCGGGATCGACGACAAGTGTTCCGGTACTCTAACACTCCCCTTCTCCTCCGCGTTGTACTCTGGCGAGCTGCACTCGCTGGCGCTGCTCGGATCGGCTGTTCCGTCCACCTGCAGGATCCGCGGCTGTTGTCTCGCCGCGTGCCAAAACAGCCGTTTGTGCTCCTTGCCTTCCTCCCGACTGCTCGACATCACCCGACGATTCATACCGCTTGCTGCGTCTTCGATGCAGTACTTCAACTCCCGCACCGAGTCCGACAGAATGTTCGGCGTGTTCGCTCTGCCGACGGTCACCATGATACTCTCCGGGATCCTCAGCTCGTGCAACGTCCGCTCGTGAGCCCGTTCGCTCTGAGAATCCAGCAGCATCACGCTCGTCGTCTCGTTCGGTCTGGTCGCGCTCGGATTCCGCGAGAGTTTCCTTCGTTTGATCGTCGGACCGTAGCTGCCGTCCAACTTGCAGCTCCACGTCAAGCTGCAGGATCGTTGGTGATGGTGATGCCTCTGCCCTCCTCCGACGATCAACGGACTGTTCGACATCACCTCCGACTTTGATCGCTTCAGCTCCCTGCCCCCGCCGCGTTTCGCGTTCTTCGAGCTGAACAGGTCGTCCATCAGATCCTGGACGGAACTCTTCGCTTCCAAGTGAACCCACAGGTCGTTGTGCGTTCCCAGCTCCACCAACGACGGATCCACCATCTTCGAAACTTTGCTCTCGGCCGGCTTCCTCTCCCCGGTCCCCGCTATCTCCTCCACCTCCGACGCCAGCATGATGTTGTCGTCCTTGAACAGGTCCGCCGCGAACGTCCCGTCGTTCTTCAGATCCATCGCCAAAAAATCCTCGTACGTCATCTTTGGAAATATGTCCTGCATCGAGATACCGTCCAGCAAATCGTGCGGCAAATCCTCGAATATCGCCTCCTTCAACTCCGGAGGCAGAAGATCCGTGTTGTTTTGCTCGGCCAGATTTTCGTCCACCTCCTTGTTGCACACCGCGTCGATCAGAGCGTCCAGCGTTTGCTTCACGGCCAAGTATTCCCCCTTCTCCGCGCTCGACGCGAAGCTCGAAGCGTCCCTTTCTCCGCCGCCGCCGTCGTCGTCGTCGTCGTCGTCGTCCTCGTCTTCGTCTTCCTCTGCCGCCTCTCTCTCGTTCTTAGCCTCCTCCGCATCCTCCTCTTGCTCCTTCTCCTCCTCGTCTTGCTGCTCCTCCTTCGAATGATCGATGGTCACGTTGTTTTCCAAGTCGGAGGAAACCTCCGGTACGTATACCTGCATGTACGTTCGAATGTGGTATCTCACGATTTTAAACGGATTCACCGTCGACCAGTACAGTCGGGAACATTTGTAGTCGCAAGGTATGATCCTCTCGGTAGCGTCCGAGTACTCGGGTACAACCGTGCCCAGGCAGTCGATCATCAACGAGCCAATCATCACCCTCACTTTACTCGGATCCGCGTACTTTTTCTTCTTACGTATTTCCAACTCCACGTACACCGACCTCTGCAAACTAAAGTCGTTCTCGTTCTGCAACGTTTTGTGCGCGCAGTTGTTCAAGTGCGAGGAACAAAACACCGTTTTGTCGTCGTTGAAGGCAAGGCCGACGTTTCTGGCGCAAGGATAATGAAAAGTATTGCTGCAGTTTTTCGCGCAACAGCCAACGCTCGCTCCCTTCTTTCCGCACTCGGTGCAGCGAATCAGCCGACCTCTCGAGATTGCGCTGTGAACGTTCTGCAGGGAACCGTCGATCTCCTCGAACACTTCGTTGGACCAGAGCGCGCAGTTCGAGTGTACCCATTCGTTCTGCCCGCAGTACAGCAACCGTCCCTCTTTCGTTTCAACGCCGTCGCTCAGCCCCTTGCACAAGCAACACGATCTACCGTCCTCGACGTGTACGCTGTACAAATTCGCCGTCTTGGCCGCGATCGCTTTCGGCGCCTTGATCACCTCCTCCTTCCACACCTCCAGAATAGTGTCGTCGAGCTTCGTCACCGGGCTGTCGTCCTTGACCGCGTCCTTGCCCCCCGACGTCGACGCGTCGCTCTTCCCGTTGCTCGCCTTTATCATTTTCGGACTGAACCACGGAAACACGTCCTTCAAGATGTCGTGATAAGCCTCGGTAAGTTCCTTCGCGCCACTCCGACTTATCACGCGCTCCATGTCGCAGTGAAACTGCAACAGCGTTTGGTACTCGTTGTTGTTCACCTTCCGTTTCACCGACATCAACGTCGGCGATGGTCTGACGATGATCTGCTGCTCCGAGCAATGGCACTCCGTGTCGTTCCAACTCCCGTTCGAACCTTCCTGAGTCGTCGAATCTTTCTTCTCGTTGTCTTTCTCGGTGTCCTTCACGGCGCAGTTCTTCACTCGAACGGAGCACTCTTTCAAGTGAAATTTTTGCCGAAGACGTCTCAAACCTCTTCTGTTGCAACTGTCGCTTGGTTGATCCTCCTCCGACTTGCTCGTCGAATCGGATTTCGCATTATTATTATTGTTGTTGTTGTTGTTGTTGTTGTTGCTGCTGCTGCTGTTGTTGTTGTTGTTAATATTATTGTTATTGTTACAACCAAATTCTGTACTTTTGATCTTTCCACCGTTGGCTTCGTCAGCTTCTTCGACGTTTGCACCTTCTTTGACATTGTTCAGATTTGAATCTGTCTTCTCGCTCGAGAAATCCAATCTTTTCCCGTTGGAAAGGTTAGATCTACACAAACACTCCTTTCTCGGACTCCATTTCAACGCAGCGCAAGTCTTTTTGTTTTTACTCAACGATTTTATGACTCCTATGAAACCAGCTTTCAGTTCAGCTTCTATGGCGTTTCTCCAAACGGAATTTGGATTCGAGGAACACTGGCTGCACGTAAATTCGATAGTGTCGGGTAAGTAACTAAGAATTTGATAACGTTCGTCAGAAATTCCTTCGCAGTACGCGTGTACCCAGTACGAACATTCGCTACACTCCATCATCTGGAAAATATAACATGAACAGTCAAGTACGGGTACAATGTACTCTTCTTTGAAAGCATCGATTGCATAATATTTTCAACGTGTGTGTAAGTTGGAAAAAAAGAAAAAAAAAAAAAAAGAGAAGAAAAGAAAACGAAGAAGAAACACTCACCTTTGTGTCGAAATCGTTTTCGTTGTAACATCTTTGACACAGAGGACAGTAATTTCCTTTTTGACGCAATTTAAAACACATGGAGCATAATGGTAAATTGCCCACGTGGACGTTAACTCCTTCGCTACCGCAGCTTTTACACTTAACACAACTCTGACACACATAGGGTCTTTCGGGACTGTAAAGTCTCGCGCTAACGCCAGATTTTGACAAACACGAATGGTGAAATGATTGACGACAACGAATGCAAGACAATTTTGGACCAGATCTTAGATGGCAGGATTGGCATATTGTACATCGGGGACAGCACCAGTTTGGTTGAGCACAAGCATTCCATTCACTGGGTTCCAAACAAAAGGCATGATATGGCTCACAACAGCATTGACAGTGGATCAGCTGCAAAGATTTTTCACAATGTACAATTATATAGAACGACGTGGGTCCATACGTTACTTACTGGCTCTTTCCCAGCACTCCCACAAAGGTAACAAATTGCAGGAATATGAAACAATTCCGAACCGATGAGGGCAAAGCCTTTTGCACCGACTTCTGTAGGATCGTATTGTTCCCAGAAATCTATAGACACCGTGTGTAATGTGTCGCTGTCTGTTTTAGGTGCCTGTAATCATTGTGTTAATTTATAACGATATCACCCAACGTTACAAGTACCGTGCAACTGTTAAAACTTTGAACGTGTGTCCAATACGACATATCCCTAGATTTTTAATTCTCGGCGTTGTTAGTTTATTTGGTCTGCTTACCACTTGAAAATTCGACGTCGACACGTTCTGTTGCGATTTGCCTCTTTTCGGGTGAGGTTGCTGCGTTGCATTAACGATACTGTGACTTACAGTATTTTCGTCGTTACGTTTTTGCGTTTCTTTCTCCTTTGTCTCCTCCTTTTTCTCTATCCTATCGTTTTCCTTCAAAGTTTTCGGAATGTGTTTATTGCTCTCGGTATCCTCCTTTCCATCCACAGAGGGAAAAGTTGCAATTGGTTGGCCAAGAGCCACGCTCGCACTTCGACAAACGTGTTTCACTCTCGGCCCTTTCAATTCGAGTCTCTGTCTCAGAGGTTGTGGACATTGATTTAAAGATGGTAACGAGAACATTGGATTCTTCAGTTTCTTCCTCACTTTTATCCTATTGTTTTTTCTTCTTTTTTTATTAGGTGATATATTCAACGACGAGTCGACTGCAAGATCATTAAAAGTATTATTTACTGATATTGAGAGAAAATTTATGATAAATATAACGTAAATATATTATATGTAAATTTTAAATTGAATTTCAAGTTTACATTATTTCCGTTATTTTTTAAATTAAGAATAATTGCGTGTATGCGTATGTGTGTGCGTACATTATAAATTGAAAACAACAGTGTCTTACATTTATCTAACTTTGTATATAGAAAACCACCAGTGCCTTGAAAACTAGCTTTTTGACCTATCTCTATGTTTCTCCAATTCATGGCTGATTTAAACAAGTTCTTCTCCAAACTATCTTCTGCAGGCCAACCTAACTTGGAAGATATCAATTTTTGTCCCTGGCTATCGTGATCTTCTTGATTCAACATCAATGGAATATTCAGAGGATCTCTCATCATCGGTGGTAACAATGTGTTCAAGCCTGTTTAAGGAATGTTGTAACATTTCAAGCACATTTTTAACCAACAAGCCGGGCATCTAGCCTTGTAAACGCATCTCATGAGATTCCACTGTTGACTCTTTACGACAGGCGGTACTAAACATAAACCGTCGCCTTTGTGACATTGAAGAACTGGAAGCGTACTATTTGTAGATTTTGCGCAAGCCTGTCGTTTGATCATTTTACTGATAAACTTTCGACACGATTCACAACTGTGAATACCAAATTTCCGAGCCTGTTTCACAAACCGATAGAACCGCACAGCACCACAAACTCCACACTTGATGGTACCGGTTAAACCTAAATATAAGAAAGGTAAAATGAGTTTGGTACTTTCTTACTTGACAATCTAATTTGTCCTACTTGTCAATGCGATCAATCATTTAAATTCATTCATGCTAGTATTTAACATGTTAGTATTGAATTAAAGTCAACAACAAAACTGTAAACACAGTTCGATACGTACCTAAATTATTATTTCCATTTGTAACGCTGTTACTGTTTGTTGTTGAAAAGGGACCTTCGGTTCCACCGATACATTTATTATCCAACTTTAATCTCGCTTTCCTTAAAATAACTTTTCCACCGTTCAACTTCATCCCAGTCCATTCAGACTGTTCATCCTCTGTGTGATTGCTATGCTCGCTTCCACTTTCGGACAATGTGCTTTCTGTGTCAAAATTATCCGAATTCCTGTCGGTACTTTTGTTACAGCTATCAGCATTGCCACGGCTCTTTGCGCTATTGTTCTCCTTCGCTTTTGTCATGTCTGCGAAATTTGTCTGAACTTCTAAATCAACCGTATCATTTTGAGTTCCTGACCTAGTCTGAATCCTGGAAGACTCTGAACTTGGAACATCAGAATCAGGAAGAACTTTTGTAGGAACAGAAATTACCTTTTGGTTTTTGGAGACATTTAATTTTGCATGTTGAGCTTTTCTAGTTACATTTCGTACACCGTCTTGACCACTCACCGTACCAGTGCATTCGTCGGACAAACATTTTACCACTTTGCTTTTACCCAACACATTTATCCTCTTAACGTCTGTGCTAATAGTTTTCGATACTTGTGCGTCTTGTACAGAAGATGCTAATTTTTCAAGATTCTTTCCAGATTGTATCACAATCTGGGCATCGGAACTTGCACGCTGAATGACTTTCTTGGCCCTGCTCTTCGCCTCCTTGTCTTTCAATTTCGTGTAAAGTTTCGCAACGTTCCCCTCTTTCAATTTCGTCTCCTGATTGCAAAGTTTGTTCAACGTAAATTTAGCTTTCTTCACGTGCGTGCCAACTTCATTCTCGCTGTGTTCTGCTCCAGAAATTTCCTCCAGCTCCTCGATGAACCTCTTGTTTGGTTTGATAACTCTCGACGAATGGGCACTTCGCACCGGTAAAATGAATTTCCTCACAGCGTTTGGTTTGTCACCGCATTGCGCTGTCACGTTACGTGCATTGTTACCGTTGGATTTTGCCCTTTGCAACAATCTCTTTGCAGTGCTGTTGCGCAGTTGTCTCGTTCGTTGATGCTGATCCAAGATGTTGTTCACTGACTTTAATACTGGTGTTTTCATGAAATTGGAGAACTTGATGTTTTTACAATTCCTGCGACTCTTGGACCTGTGAAACTTGGCAGCATGCTTGGAATTTACTACAGTCGCATCTTTCTTGTCCTCTTCCACTAGCTTGACGCTCTTGTCGCCTAGGTTCTCTGTATTATTTTCAGTATGCGAGGGAGGATTTTTAATATCTGCGACATTCTGTACAGTCTGTTGCGGCGCGGGACTGTCAACGGCATCAACCGGCGGTTTAACAGTTGCGTTTCCTGTGTCATGCTGTTGCGTTTTCACGTAGGACACGGAAAGATTAGCTTCCTTAGTGCTAAAGCCATGGAATGGTGGATGTTCCTGTAGGTGAAATGCATTCAACGATAATTA
>KQ435883.1:1557939-1568706 GCA_001276565.1 Melipona quadrifasciata
GTCTTCGTTTGCTCTTTCGTCCATTCGATCGCTCCCCGATCTGTTTCCACGACCATCTCCATTTCTCGCCAAGAAAAGCTCGACACGCACGCTGAGAAACAGACGACGAGTCCTCGCTCGCGATCCGACGACCATGTACATACATAGTATGTGCTTCCTTCGGTTTCCAGTTTCCTTCGACTTTCGAACCTGTCGCTCGAATCAATCAAAGCTACTCTCTCATCGACAACGAGGTTTAATTGGCTTCATCGAACGGACGGATGGACGTTTACAGGGGAGGTGAACCGCGCTTCGATATCTTCCTCGATCCTCAGCCCGATACAAATTCGCCTACGATCCATTGGACAATCCGCAGATAGATCGCACACACAGAGAGAGAGAGAGAGAGAGAGAGAGAGTTTCGAAGAGAATTCGACGCTAATAAGCTCGATGGCCATAACTGGCCATCCTTGTCGTGACTACGAGCTAACGAGAGTCTCTAGCGAGTCCCTTCGACCTACACTCAGCCTTCTTTTCGACCAGATGTTCGAGCCGAACTCTCGTTTATCTCTACAGCGGGAAAGAGACAGGTACGCTCGTCGCGGTGTTTCTTCTCCGCTCCGTGAGAAGACGGCACGATGTTTTTCTTCGCGTGTATACAGGGTGGAAAGGAAAGTTCATTCTCCGTGGCTGTCATAGATGAATTCCATACCTTCGATTTGATGGAAATACAAGGAGAGAAATTGCCAGCCGCAAGACTGATAAAACGAAGTTGACGAAAGCGAGGGGGGAGTATCGCATTTTACAAATATTTGTTTTATTAACATATGGTCATGGAGCATCTAAATTTCTTTTATCGTCAAAGAATCGAGCGACGTCCGTTTCAACTTGTAGATAAGCGCAAGTACAATATAAACGTAACAGTAAATATAAATAAACGTTGGACGTATAGCTTGAGAAACCAATTATTCCTATCAAAATCAAATAACAAGTAAATATACTGGCAAACAGCAGATAATTTATTTCAAAACAACATATAACAATAAATCGTTCAAATTAACCAATTGTAAATAAATATAATGTCATGTTATTTAACGATTTTTGAACATGCCCAGGTCAGTCTAGTAATCGCGTCGTACTCGCGTGCATTTGCTTAGCGAGACTAGCAAATTCTTTCGACGAAGCTTTGGCAAAAAGCACCGTACAGAGCTCTCACAGCCATTTACAAGCAATGTCGGGCAAAATTAAAAAAGTAATTGCGTTTTTCTCTGACAGATGGACGTACGTGTATATCTCGAAACGTAACCAACTTCGCTTTAGACCGCAAATTCATTTTGTAATCTGATACCTGATCGTTCGAGCTCGTTTTGAAAAGAGGAGAATGCACGATCTCGTTGGCGATTGTTTGTCTGGCATTTGTCAGAAAGGAACACTTTTACTGCACTACCTCGAAAAAAGAAAGGAAAAAGTAGCGGTGTGCAAACTCGCGTGTTTGACGAAGAAGCCTTGAAACTACGGCAGTGTCAGAATCAGTTTGCCAAGTTTCACTACCAACGAGGATATCGAACTGTTCTTTGTCGAAAAAGATGGGAATCACTTTTTTTTTTGAACGCAGAGTCATAAAGTTGCCTGAAAAGTGGCGAAATGGACAGCATATCGTCTAGGTATATATAAATATAATAAATAATACGCCATACATATATTTAATAAATATCTATATATACATATATAAATAATATATTATTTTTTATGAAGTTACAGTTACAATTACATCTATATCGTTCTTTGTATCCTTCTTATATAGTTTCACACGAAAAACTCGCCTTTCATTCGCACGCAAGAAAGACGGGGTTACTTTTTACCAGAACCTAATACCACACGTACGTATTAGGTGACCGAGTTTCATTCAGAAAATTTTCCGATGCATCTTGCTAAAAATATACGACGAATTAGTTTTCCAGGACGCACCGTGTTCCGCGTCGAATAGCCGATACTACACACTGCGGGCACCTAGTATTGTTATTAATCACGCGGGCAAGTCCGCGTTTCCCGCGTTTCCCGCGTTTCCCGATCGCAGAGACATTTCTAACGCGACGCGCGCGCGTCGTTTGCCAATTTCAAACGTCGATTGTATGCACGAATCGCAGAGACAAGGGTGTCAAGGTGGCGAGAGCTTGCGAGCGTGTCCCGCTTACGGAGGGAAGGTTAGAAACCGATTTAACCAACCCGTGGAAGGAAAAATCAATCGTTTCTTTCTTCGTTCCAGCAACGCGATCGATAGAAATAAACGAAGACGAGCCGGAGATACCGTCTTACGCGGCACGCGTATTGCGACAAACGCGAACCAAGGAACCAAGTTTGCGTCGTCGAAGAAATCATAGCAAGACGCGATCGTGGTAGGTACATGTGTACGTCCGTCTTCCTTTCAACGTCCAACCTTTCAGATTCTCCAGGCCAGATCATTGGCCAATAAAAATTTGTCGAAAGTCGAAAACATGGTTTACACATTTTTTCATCAGTCCGACGTAACCTATATATATATATATTAATATTTGTCGCGAGGATGTTGAAACAACTTTTACAGTAAAACAATTGATTGGAAATAAATATATTTATATGCGAAAATTTTCAACGAGAACAACACTGAGCTTGTTTCTTTAGAAAGAAATCAATTCATCGACATCTGGTTTGATACACACAGACAGTGGCAATGGGAGAAGAGTATTTTCAAAATGCTCGTCTAACAGTTTTTAAAAAATCTACTCGCAAATACAAGTGCTGTCCCCAAAAGATTGACATTACGAACAGCGCAAAGTGCTGTAATTTCGTAAAGTGCTGAATAGTTTTCTTCAGGCATTGTTTTTTTGTTTATAAAAGTCTAAATTCTCCTTCGAGTCGTATTCCGATCTGATTGCAACTCGACACATTCCATTTGTACGTTCATTGGCAACATATTGACATCGACTGAGAATGGAGTAGCAAATATGCCAATCGTCTGAAGTAAAGCTAATATTTAGTTCTGGCTGTTGGAAATTATTCGCAATTAGTCGCTCTAACGCCAAGTTAAAAAAAAAAGAAAAAAATAGGTACGATTATTCGTGGTTGTAATTTAAAATTATTCAAGTGATAATTTAAATCCTTGTTGAATCGTACCAATTTTGTTTATTACGGCGGGGATGACGAGTTGGACACGCCTGCTCTACCGTTTTCCTTTCACGCGTGTACTCACGAAGTGAGATCAGTGTCGTTCCTACGCTATTTTCACTCATCGTCCCAGTTCAATTACACCGTTTGCGTACACCGTTCGCCTGTTGTGTCCCTAGAACGAGACGTAAAATTACATTTTATCCGGAAAGTATTGATTTTAGGTTCAACGTTGGTTAAGCACGTTTTGCTGCTCTCGGTACGAGAGCACCGGTATGAACACGAATCCCCGACTCGACCCCGAGTCGCCTTCGACACCTTGCCCGAGTGTTTCGACTCGAATTTTGAAAAGTCTGCGGTAAGGATCGCGATTCAAACACACACACACATTTGATTAAAACACATGTAAAGAACCTGCCGTGAAACTGATCTTGACGTTGAATTTCAAAAAAAATCCCTTTTCCAAGGAGCCACGGGTCGCAACCTGACAGTTCTCTTGAAAAATGGCGAAAAAGTTTTTTAATCGTTTAACATTGCGGACTTGTGCGTGCTAACGAGTAAGCGACTTTATGGTTCTGCATCACGTTTCATTAACGTCCGATTTATTATCATAGTTGTCAGCATCAGTGCGATTAACTAAACAATCAAGTAATAAAACTGTCAACGTTGTTTGAAACATAAACAGCCACGGCTCCAGAATCGCAGAGTCGCTGTTAGAACGCACGCGTTAAACACCGCGGTGTTGAATAATTAAAAAATTATTTTTTGCCATTTCTCGAAAGAACCATCAGGCTGCGATCCATGGTTCCTGGAAAAAGTGTTACCTTCGCGACGAGTATAATGCAAGAAAAAACATTTTGACCTTGAAATTCACGGTCAAAGTCAATTTTGCGACAGGTTCTTTACGGGATACCTCCGTCAAATCGAAGGTGTAAAATTCATCTACGATAGCCACGGAAAAAAATTTGTCTTTCCATCCTGTACACGTCGCGTCGTAAGCGAGCGAGCAGTCTGTCGATACGCAGGGCTTTTCAAACCAGCGCGACGTAAAAAATTGAACGGCGCCCTCCCTGCCGATTTCCCGATTACGTAAAAGATTCCCATCATTTCGACCGCGTCGGTGTTCCAGACAGCCGAGACCGCGTCTCGCGGAATTTTCGCCCGCGTTTCGTCCTAATCGAATCACCCGATTTGCCCCAAATTTTGAACTTTGAACGCGATCCCCCTATCCCCGACTATCCTAACACGTACATGGTATACCTTTACGAACTTATAACGTAGAGCGTACACGCGTGAAGGTCAGACGTGAATATTTTGAAAAATTGTCAAACAACGTTATCTTGAAACTATATTTTAAAGTTATTTCAAAAATGAAATCATTTTGTGAAATAACAAAATTATACTATTAAATTACATCGTTAATTGTCACAAAGTATTTTGTAAAAATTATATCGTTTTAACTTTTAAAATTAAATTTACTTTCAATTAAATGATCTTTATTTGTGGAACAAATGATTTACTACTTGCCAGCATTTTTACTTGTTAGTTGATTTTGATAGAAATTACGATTAACGTCCAACGTTTATATCTGCTATTATATTTACAAATATATTTACGCTTACCTACAGACACGAGTTGAAATAGATGTCGCTAGATTTTTTGACGACGACGGAAGAAAAAACTGCACGACTCGTCTCACTGAAAGGCCCAGAAGCAACTGTTCCGACTAGGAAACGAAGGCGACTTTTTTGCCATAAAATTTTATTGATGTACAGGCGCGATCGCTCAGTACCAGACAACGCCACTCCTGCTGTAGGAGGTCTAGCCCACGCCCCCTCGCGAGTCACGTGACCCAAATCGACCAATCGCTAATTTTCGTTGCATCGGCGTTGCACCCGAAGAGGCCCGATTTTCTGCCTTCCCCCCGCTGAAATCACTTTCAATGAAAATATTTGTAAAATATAATCCCTTCTCGTTTTCGTCGTCAGTAGAAAGATTACTCTCATTTGCACTTTATTTTCTCGATGTCTCGAAATGTTGTTCACTAACATCATTAAATGTTTGAGGAACGAGCCTTGCTGGTAAAGCAAAGACAAATTTCTGCCCTGATAACTGATAAATTAGTTGCACGCTAATAAATTATTTTATTGATTTTACTTTGCATTTGAGCATTTTGATTTCAAATGCTACTTTAAAGAGACTTAAAAACATCTTTATTCGTTAAATAAACATTATTTTGCCAAATAATTAGTCCTTCAATTTCTCATTTTGTTAATTGAAATGCATTGTTTGGCAATTGTCGAGGAACACGGTTTCAAAAATTTATTTACAAATTATTATTCGGAATAAATTTGGCCCGGCAAAATATCTCTGGCGGAGATATGCCAAGGATGCATCTGCCGCGACGCGCGACGAGCACACGAGTCAAGATTGCACGCAATCGAACAAATTCCTTGGCAAGAACTTGCAAAAAGCGAGTTTCGGCTCGCCTCCGCTTTCCTGCCTGCCGGTACCACTACGTCGAACTGACGTACCTGGCGGCATGTTTTATTCGTACTCGTCGAATAGAGAGAGCAAGCACGAATATTTTAAAAGTAGGAGAACGCTCCCCCGCGTATTTATACGCGGTGGTGCTCGGTTCGTTTAACACTGGCTAGCGTTCAATAATTGTCGGGAGAAAGAATGTCGCGCGCGATTTTCTCCTCTTTTCCTTTCTTTTTTTCTTTTTTCCCCTCCTCTTGTGTTTTGTTCCTTACACTCTCTCTAACTGTCTCTCGTTTCTACATGTACATACTTTCGTTTGTTGCTTTTTCGTTCGTTCGTTCGTTCGTTCCTTGTTTTACGACGAGTCCCCGCAACCAGCCGCTGAATATATATGGGTGGTCGATAGACGCGGGAAGTCGAGTCGGTCGTCCGACTACCTGGACGCGGCGTTTGCGGTATACCTACCCCACGGGTAGAAGGAAGGAAAGAAAGGAACGAAAGGAAGCGAAAGAAGGGAAGCGAGGAGAAAAAGCGGTGGTGGCCGCTGCGTGGCAGTTGGTATCTGCTCGTGGCGTCGGGCAGTCTGCCCCGGCATTGTTGCGGCTTGTCATCGCGAGGGGGTGCCAGCCAGCCAAGTGAGACGAGGGGTGACCAGGTGAATGCTACGAAGAGGAAGACAAACAGAGAGAGAGAGAGAGAGAGAGAGAGAGAGAGAGAGTAGGCTTGGTAGGTGAGAGCTAAGAGCATAGGGCTAAGGGCTAAGGTCCAAGGGTTTAAAGGTACCTCAAAAAGCTGGAGGAAGGCGCACCTGGGAGCGTGCGCGAGAAAGGGAACTCAACGAGCAAGTAAATATGCGACAAGTTAGCATCCGCGTATAAATCAAGCGGCGTTCACGGTGACAGGTCACGCAGCGGAGCCCGCGGTGCCTTCTAGTTTAGATCGTATGCCCGCCTCATTGATGGCGCACGTACGCGCATGTTTCAGACCCACCAGAGAGGCCAGAGACCAGAGACCAGAGACCAGAGACCAGAGACCAGGGACCAGGGACCAGAGGCCAGAGAGCTACTCGCAGTTCGCGGAATCTCGGAATCTTTTACGCCGTCGTTTCTCGTCTCGTTTCGCCGGACGGATCGAATATTGGAACAAAAGCAACGAGCTCTTCGATCGAACGACCTTTCCAGGAAATTTCCAGAAAGAAAGCTTGGATTGCTCGTAAATTTCACATCGCGATTAAGAATTGAGGAAACTGTTGGCTCCGAACAACGGGGGAAACACTTGGAAATGGGATGGCCGAATGTCAGGAGAGGATCGCGTGCAGACGCGTGGTATTCGCGATAGTAGTTTTTGTCGTCGTTGTCGTCTCGGAGAGAGTCGTTCTGGAGATAGCGGTAGGAAAGCAAAGGAGAAGAGGAAGAAAAGGGGAGAAAAGAATGCAACGAGAGCGACGGTGGCAGTTTTCGCGAAATTACCGGGTTCACCGGCGTGGTAGGCCTAACGGGACAAAGGGATGCAAGTTGGTGGTAGGTTGGTTGACAGGAGGTAGGGGTAGGTAACGGCGCAGGTGGCGCGGCGGGTCGTGTCGCGCTTCGTAACTCGGCTTCGTAAACATGGCAGTCGTCACGCAACTCGCAAAACCCGGCAACGATATCGCTGCTTTCGTACACACACACACACACACACACACACACACACGCTTCCGTACGAATACCGTAGGGAAACGGTTCGAAAAGGCAATACCGAAGCAATGGCCGACAACTGTCGTTGTCGTCTCGACCAACTGATGAAACCTTGGCACAGCGGACTCGGCGCGTGTTGGTTGGTTGGTTGGTTGGATGGTGGCAATACGCGATAGGTTTTTTTAGAACGCATCGGCACGTGTGTCCCGCCGCGCCATTCACGAGGATACACGTAAGGTTTTTTTTTTACCGAGAGAGTCCTCGGACTCTTCGTCGATCGTACAGCCGATTTCACTGGCATAACTTTATTGAGAGAGAGGGGGGAGGGGGGTTGGGGAGGCAAACAGACAGAAGGATCGGCCTCGACAAAAAAAGATCGGTACCAGATCTCGCCGAGCGGCCAGGCTAGGCCTGGGCCTGGTCAGGCAACGCTATCCGCCGAGGGAATAACGGGGGGAGGCGCGAGACGGAGTAGCGAGGGGAGCAGAGGCGTAGCAGCCGTCGGAGGTCGCGGTGCAACACGGCGTAAAATTGATTTCATTATCGATAAGGGAGTTACCGATCGAAAGAGCAACGCACACGCTGTATATGCGGCAACGGCGAGATCACTGCTACTTTGTTGTCGTCGAGACGAGAGAAGAGAAGAGAAGAGAAGAGAAGAGAAGAAAAGAAGAAGCAGAAGAAATCGGCGCGATATAGAGAGCAAAGCGTACAAAGAGAAGCGTAGAAAGCGTAGCAAGGCCGGTATGTAAATGGCAGGAGTAGGTAGGGAAGAGCGAATGGGACCGCGGCGAGGATCGGCGATGATGCAGGCCAATGTCCTGCCGGTTGCGCCGGCACTGCGATCGGGCGCGATCCTCAAGGCCGACAATTGCTCGGCTTTGTAGCGCCTCTCAATGGCGTTTCGCAAGAACGACCCATATAACGAACTTGACGCGACGCGTGGCGCCCACCCTCTCTCCTCTCTTTTCACCCGCTCTCGTCGCGGTGAAAGGTGCTCTCGCGAATCTCGAGGACGCTCGACCGTTTTATCCGGTGAATTCCCTTTCTCCCGAATCTCGCGCGCGCGGCGCGTACCGCCGAGACCTAACCTAAACCTCGCGCGATCGACCCGCCTCGTGGCACCGCGCGGAAATTGGCGCGCGGCTCTTGGCCCCCGATACCGAGCAAACACCGCGAGCAACGCGGCCACCGTACACGCTTGCCAGCCCCCCGTGGCTAGATTCGATCACGTGGCCGGTAAGTATACCGCGTGTAAGTAATTACAGCCGTACTTACATTCCGCGGGCAACCGAGAGAAAACTGGTTCCCAGAGAGAGAGAGAGAGAGAGAGAGAGAGAGAGAGGGGGGGGGGGGAGCGTACTGCTCTGCCCACTCGCGCGGTCGATTACCGGAGCACCGCGGAAGTTGTATTTTGCGAAATACGCTTCAACGGCGTAGCTGACGTAGCTCGCTGCTCCACTACGTGAAACGAAAGAAGAGGAAACAAAAGAGGAAGAAAGACGAACGATTCGACGAAAGCGACAGACAGAACGCGAAAAGAGAAAGAGACAGATTCCCACGTATCGACAAGCATACCGGAACAACTATGCGCTTGAAACTTTACTCGGGACACGCAAACTTTCCTCGAGCTCGTTTCGTTTCGTTTTCCCTGCTCCTTGCTGCTGAATTCTTTTTCCTCTTCTCTTCAACGGAACCTTCAACGCTCACGTTTAACACGTTGATCGCCAAGCGCAAGTCGAAATAGGTTTCTTCCGGGGCCACGGATTTTCTTAGGCATTTTCTTTTTTTTCTCTTTTTACCGCTAAAAGTGATCTTAGCGGGGACAACCCAGAAAATCGGGCGCAATTCTTCAGATGCAACGCTAATGCAACGAAAATTAGCGATTGGTCGATTCGGGTCACGTGATTCGCGAGGGGGCGTGGGGTAGACCTCCTAGAGTAGGTGTGGCGTTGTCTGGTACTGAGCGATCGCGCCTGTATATCAATAAAATTTTATGGCAAAAAAGTCGTCTTTGTTTCCTAGTCGGAACAGTTGCTTCTGGGCCTTTCAGTGAGACGAATCGTACTGGAGTACACAAGTCGTGCAGTTTTTTATTTTTTTATTTTTTTTCAGGTTTTTTTTGTGATACGCACGTGCATCGGTGTTAGCTTGTCAAATCATCAAAAGTTGCCTCGAACGTAGACTAGAAATTTAAAGAATTTGTAGCAACAAAGTTCTTAAATCCCACAATGTTTTCCAACACGTTACAAAAGACTAGTATGGTGTCACGTGTTTTTATGCAAATAAATAACGCAACTACGACTGCTTCAAAATAATTCGAAGATTGATGACATTATTATTATTACATCGTTGCTCGATATCGAATTTAATTCGCCAATTCGAAAATGATTTACTAGTAAAAATTCATTTTTTCTCGTACTTTAACGCGTCAAAGTTCGCGAAACGCGATCGAACGCGAAACGAGGGAAGCGTGCACGTACGCCAGAAACAGCGCACCGCACCGCGCCGCGCCGCGCCGCGCCGGTTTACGAATCTCTGTGGTGGTGGCTCGGTTCCTCCAGTGTGGAGAAACGCGAATATTCGCCGGCCGTTTGCCCGTTTGTTCGGGGAGGAAAAGATTTTTCCAAATAGAAACATTGGTCTCTGTGGTACGCGGAGCCTGCGGCGCGGCAGAGAGTAGGCGCATTAATAATGTAAGTGTGCAGATGGTGTGCAGTGAGTGCGCGGTGGCGCTGACTAGGATCAATGTTCCGTTCGCCATCTACTATATAGCGCACGTATGGCACGGCGACGTACGTACACGTACGTACCACGACAACGCCGGCTATGCGAGAAACAACACACCGTTACACACAGGTCATTTCCATAGAATATATTTGCAAATATTCCGATCAAACGTGGGATGGAATATGTATTTGAAAAACAAGCATACGTGGCGTAAGCACACGATCAATTCGGCCTGTATCTCGTTCGGATTTGTTTGAACGATACCGGCTGGAATACACTGGCAAAAAAAAAGGAAAAAAGAAAAAAAACACGTTGTAAATGACGTTTGACGAAAACGTGAAATAGAAAAAAAAGAGGAAATACAGAGAGAGAGAGAGAGAGAGAGAGAGAGAGAGAGAGAGAGAGAGTGAGAGAGAGTGAGAGAGAGAAAGGAAGCAAAAGTTTTTTCGTCGGATCGATATTGCGAAAGATGCACGCGCGAGAAAAACACGCGTATCTTACGCGTGAAACACACAAAAAAAAAAGAAAAAAAGAAAAAAAAATTCAACCGTGAGAATCAAAGAGCGAAGCCTACGTTACCGAGTAGCGTGCATGATTTTTAGATCGTCCACCAGCCGTACGTGCTACGTTGTACATACGCGTCGGTGTTTTTACGCGTGTCGTGACAGCGAGGGAGCGTACTTTCGATTTTTGCCGGGCGACTCGCGCCGCAGCCAAGCATGTACGCACGAACGATCGCGCGGATCGGGGAAAC
>KQ435883.1:1590818-1606719 GCA_001276565.1 Melipona quadrifasciata
TGAAACAACTTTTAAATTACGCGTCTAATGAGAAATTGTTCAACACACAAAAGTTGCATGCATTTTAAGGGAGGCAAGATGTGGTAAAATATCTGCATAACCATTAGGTTTAGAACCAATGTGTCTTGATACTCTTTTACTTGGAATTTGGTATTCTTTCGATTTTAAAATCCCCTTTGCATTAAAGAAAATTAGAAAATTGGAACTTTTCCATCGATTGCAATTTTTCATTAGGCGCACAATTTAAGAGCTGTTTCACGTGTGCGAGTTACAAAAGTGAATCACCCTGTACGCACACTGCTGAAACACGCACGTGCTTGTAATTTTTCATCGCGCAGCCGACACTAACAGCTGACACTAACTTTCAGGCATTTAACTCGTTCCAATTCCTCGTCCTCGCTTCATCTTTCGGTGACATGTATACGTATTTTTCTTTTGCCGAATCTTCTCTCGAGTGTTCAGTTCCACGACTGGCAATTTTACGAAGAAACAAAGAAGATATCGCGCTGAACGCAGTTGGCGCAGCATTTCTTTACCGTTACAGAATTCACGAACATTCGCGGTATTCGCAACGTGGCATTATCGTTACGGAACAACGATCCGAGCGACGCAGTACGTAGGTACTGTACAATTGTTAGATGCGCCATCGATTCGCGTGATACGTTACGCATTATTAATATCCCGTTATATGGCACGACTGAACGTAGTCTGTTGTTAAGCTTTCAAACCGAGAGTGGCTAAAAAAATCGATACAAGTTTCCCGAATAATTTCTTCGTCACATTTCTTTCTCTCCATCTTTGCAAACTTGGAAACCAAAATTCTTGCCGCTCTTGCGCTCGTTCCTTCCTTCTCCCGACTCTTCTCCCGTCGATATTTCCAAATCTATACTCACATCCGAGGCATTTATCCCCCCCAATGTTTTTCACTCCCAATTCGTATTTACAATGGAAAAGTAGGAAAGGAAAAGTTTGTCCGTGGCTGTCACGGATGAATCGAACCTTGACACCTTCCTGCCAAATAACGAACGATGCTACCAGCAGTGCGCGTCTTCGTCCCTAGCGGCACGGCATCCCGGAAATTGTGAGATATCGGCGAATCAGTTATTCCATTTCCGCCAATCACCGCTTCGTTTCATCGTCCAGAACTGAGACCCCCTCCTCTTTCCGAGTCTCCAATATTTTCTTCTTTGCTCTTTTGCCCTACGATTCCACCATCACGCGCTAACGTGGCATTTAAAAAATTACTTTTACGCGTCGAACGAAAAGTAACGCATCGATACTTTCCCCGCGAGAAAAGCTCAGGCCAACTTTCCTTGGGTTTGATTTTGACTAAAACGTGCTCAAAGATTTCCACGTAGTTGCACGTTCGGAAATCTCGTTCGACCGTTAGGCCGCGGCTGTGATAACGAAAAAATTGCTCGGCGAGAGTCTCGAAAGGACTTCCGGGGAGGGCTTCCACTTCCGCAAGTGGTAAGAAACCGCAAAAATTCCAGCTGCAATTGCAAACGTAATCACTCGGAGAGGAAAGAGCACTAGAAATCTCCGTTGGAGGGCTTCGGACACGTCTAAATTGCCTCTCAGAGCGAGCATCAAACGACTAGATAGCATCGAGAGCATCGTTCGAGCGACCGATCCGACAATGAGAACGTTTCATTATAGATGAAAATGTTATTGCCTTGTACGGTCTGTCGTCTGGGTCTTGGAGCAGTGGTAGCGAACTGAGGCACGCGTGGCCCAGGGACGATGACACGTATGAAAATTTTTGTAGCACGCCGACAACTTGCAAAAGATCACAGTTCGATCTTTCGCAATGCGTCGAATCAATTATTTCGTTTTTTTACAAAGAGATGCTGCGCACGACAACTCGAGCAAGACGCACGGTACAGCCTCTCTTTATTTTGAGTTTTCTCTTTTGCCATAAACGGTCCTTCGTTTGCAATTGAAGAAACAATTTTTAAAGATACTCGTTGCACTTGTCATGTAGGCACAGGTGCAAATGCAAATATATCCGAGAAATGACAAAAAAATTTACTCGATCCTATTTTTCCATTTCCTTTCATTTTCTCAAATCATATCCGTAAATTAATAACAGTTAATGACCAAGTGTGGCACGTCGGCAAGTCGATAAAATTGAATTTGCGGGAAACGAAGTCGAACGAAATCTAAGAAAAGAGGGAACGAAGAGAAAAGCGTGGCCATCGGTGAAAAAGGTGAAAGTCGAGTAAAAACATTTGTAAAAACACTTTAGGGCTGTTACGTTCGCAGGACATATCGAGCGGATACACGAGGAAAGTACGGAGTAATGGTGAGTGGCGCACGATCTGGGGTGTTGACCGCGAATTTCAAACAGACGCGTCACACCGTGCACGACTGGCGGCGTAAATTCGGCTTGAAGGGTAACCTGCTGCTGCTGAGAATCCTGGTTGGGCTTTGCTTCGTCACAAGTAGCAACTGCGACTGGAGAGAGAGGATGCCGCGCGGGACCAACAACAACCTGCAGCTGTCTCAGTTCGGCCACTGCGACCTCGAGGAGACCTGCGATTGGTCGTGGTTTCAAAACCAAACGGCTGGCTTCAACAGAGCCACGCCAGCCTCGCTGCGAAATAAGACCGGGCCGATCGTCGACGCCAGCAACTCGACCGAAGGTAAGCCACTCGATCGCGTTACGAGCTCTTCGACTCTTTGGAGAATTTCTTCGTACGATTCGTCGTAAATCTTGTTTTCAATTTTTTGTTAAAACATTCTCGCCATACCTGTGGTATGTTCCTCGTACCCGGTTAAATACGTACGTATACGTATATACGTACATACCACGCAACAGTGTGATTTAGCGACGCGAAATGTAAACTTGAACAGTCAAATTTCCAACGTAGATTCTTCCCTCCAGGGCATTTTTTATGGTTCACCGGCCCCGGAAAGCCTCAAATATTATCGAGCACGATCCCTCCCACTGGGTCGCACTGCGCGTTGGAATTAGCCCTCTACCAAGTGGAAACGAACAACGGCGATATCGAATTGCTCGTAATCACGAACAATACCAGTTGGGTGGTCATGGAAAAACCAGGAAACAATCGCGCCGAGTACGTTTGTTGTTGTTATTATCGGATGGAAAACAATCGCTGATCGATCGGAAATGAAAATTGAACTGGCTGCATTGCAGATGGGAAGTAACGCGTGTCGTGTTAGGATCCATCACTCAGCCGCATCAATTGCTCATTGAGATGACGGTGCCCTACTCCAACTCGAGCATCGCCGTTGATAACATTCGCCTGATCAACTGTTTCCCCGGTAAGTATCTTTACCTTTATTTCGAGACGGTGTCTCCTCAAGAAAGACAGTGCGCGAACAAGATCGGCATCCGTCGGTTACCTACCGAACCAAACTGAAACCAAACAAATACCAACGCGCGGTATGTAGGTATACAGGTACTCGAGAAAAGAAAGAGAAACGCGCGTGTCTCGTTTGCAGAATCAACACCGGTGAAAACCGCCTGCACGGAGAACATGTACCGCTGTAAGAATGGCTCCTGTTTGAGCAAAGCACGCGTCTGCGACCTAACGGAGGACTGCGCCGACGGCGAGGACGAACGTGACGACTGCGGTAATCGTTGTTACTGTCGCATCGTGTCGTTTCATCGTCTCCATTTTTTTCTTTTCTCGCTTCTCTTTGATTCTCTTTTGTCGACGATTCGACGATTCGCGCACGACCAGAGTTCACGATCGAGTTTCGTTTCAGACAAAATGCCAGAGAACGCCAGGTGTAATTTCGAGTACGGATGGTGCGGCTGGAAGAACGTACCGGGAAGGCCTTTAAATTGGAACCTCCATCGTGGTGCAACGCCGTCCGAGAAAACTGGACCTAGTTACGATCATACGTACCGCAATGCGTCCGGTCTGTATACTTGCGTGCGTGCGTGCGTGCGTGCGTGCATACATACGTACATACATATACGTGCATACACACACACACACATGCATACGTGACCTCTTCTCCATCTGCGTGCTGTAACAAGAGAATAAATCTTGCTAAAATTTTCAATCGTTTCAAATACGCTTACGCCGTTACTGCGTTTATTAACACACCGTGATTTTGTCCTGTAATGTAACGGCATATCTTTCCAACTTTAAATTTCCAGTTAATCAAACAATTTCTCGTTAATCAAACGAGAACAACGATTGGATAATGGCCGATAACGAAATGTTTGTTTGACCCGTGAACGTTCAACCGATTGAAAAATATGCAAACATTCGCGAGATAATCGTTTCCTTTTTTCGTCGACCATGTCCATTTTCTGCCAAGTGAATAAAATAACAACGTAGATGATAAGCGTGATTTAAAAGTAAATTTTCTCACAAAGCCGAGACTAGAAACACTCTCTGTCTCTCTTGTTACAAAAAAAAAGAAGAAAAGGTGCATTCGATCGAAACGTCGTTCGAGTTTCAACGAATTTTCTCCATTACAGGGACATACGCCTATGTAAGTATGTCAACTCGAGTGGAATACGGTAGTCGCGGTACCATCGAGAGTCCGACGTACAATCCAACGCCACCTTACAACGGCGATCCAAAAAGTCCCTATCATCAATCGTGTCAGGTAGGTTGCTTTACCTCAGTTTTAACGAAATATCGTATAAAATGTGAAATATGAAACGCACGAGATGTGAAATATATAGGGTGACTCGTCATTACACGCGTATGTGCAAACAGGTGCGATTCTTTTATCACGAGTACGGCGCGCACAGCGGTTCCCTTGGACTGTACCTAATTCTGATAAAACCGCACCAACACCATTACGAACAGTTATGGTGGACTTATCTCCACGGTGACAAAAGCGACGTTTGGTACAATCAAGCTGTTCCTCTGCCCGACATCAAGTACAGGTAAACAGATTCCACCCCCGAAACCATTGTCCAATTTTTCATTTACGCATCGCTTCGACGATTTCGCAAAGATACATCCGTCCGTTTATTTTAGATATATGTAGATAAGAGATATTGAGAGATTTAATCCGAGATATTTGAAAAAACGAAACTAAGAAAATTTTACACGTGTGCGATATTTGTCCAGATATTTTCTGCAATTTGAGGCAAGCAGAGGCTACTTTTCGAAAGCCGACGTGGCCATCGACGACTTTTCTCTGAGCCCGGAATGTTTTGGCATTGGTAAATTTCCAATTTCTCGACAGATCGACGATCGATCGTGTACACAGAGTGAAGGGAAAAGTGACTGTCACAAATGAATTCTACACCTTCAATTTGATGGATCGTCAGATACGTGTATTATTCAGAGTCAATTTTTTACACGTATCTTCGTCAAGTCGAAGATGTAGAATCCACGATAGCCACGGACGTACTTTTCTCTCCGCGTGTTCCGTTCTTCGTTCCGTTCGCAACTGAAATGCGCCGAAATGCTTTCGTTTCGTCAGGAGTCCCTCCCGAAGTCGTCGGAGACTTCAATTACTACAACCCCGTCATAGAGTCGGAGAAAGTTCCGGATCAACACGCGGACTTTGCCAACGAAACTGGTATCGTATACCATACGGTGACAAGTGTCGTCGTCCGTCATCTTCAGTAAAGAAAATTCCTTTTTCCGGCGCGAATTCGATATCGAAATTTCCACTCGCAGTTATACGAATTGGTACGTGTGGAAATGCTGGAAGGACGGGGCCTAGCGCCGAACAATGCGCCGAAGAGTACAACAGCACGGACATAGAGTTGCTAGAGGCGCCTTCGACGACGCCTTTGCAACAGCCTTCTTCCTCGAATTTCAACGGAGTTCAACGGTGGACGGCACCTCGCGGCGGCTATTACACGTGAGAGTCTATTCGAAATCCTTCGAAACGGCCATTACTTTAATATCTATTTGTCCATATTTTATAAAATAATACATAGCCTAACTTTAATTGTGCAACTCAACTAACCTAATCTACACCGTGGTCAACTTATTGTCAGTTTGATTGGAATGGGTGCCCGTGGAGGAAAAGGTTCTAGCGGTATGGGAAGTACGTTGGGCGCACTTGTCCGTGGTGTAATTGAATTAGAAAAGGGCGAGCAACTGTATTTCATGGTGGGGCAGTCAGGAACGGACGCGTGTCCTAAAGTAAGAGAATCTAGTATACGTATCTACGTAGTATAAAATGCACGAACCGACAAAAGAAAACAGAAAAGAGAGAGAAAAAAAAAAAAAAAGAATGCATCCATTTTCCATCCTCGCGAAGTCATTGTTAGCCACATTCACTTGGGAATTTTCCTTGAAATATTCCCCTGTGCTGCGTAGAAACGCGACCGTCAGTGACGAGTGACTGACCAACGATTTTCAGAACTTGGGATTGACGTCAGACAGCTGTCAGAGCGTCGGATCGTACCAGTTCTCCGTTCCTCCGGGCTCGTCGAAGGTGCACGAAGTGAAAAATATGAAGTTGAAGGACGGCGGAGGTGGCGGTGGCGGGGCGACGTACGTATTCACGGTAAGCAATTATTCCGTTATTCGATCCAACATCAACGGAGGAGCCGATTTGAACCGATCAGGACGTTACCAACCTTCCCTCGTTCCATTTCCGTCACGTTGCAGGTGAAAGATAACGGAGAACAGTATCCGATACTCGTCGCGGGAGCTGGAGGTGGTTTGGGACTGGGGCAGTTTGTCGACAACGGTCATCAACACGGACGAGGAGCCGCTCCTCCCGGCAGACAGCCCACCTCGGGTACGATCCTTTCGGCAGAGAAAGGTAATCAGAATCGCTTTATTCGCGCTTTATTCTCTTGCGTGAGAAGAATGGAACGTTTCGTGGCAAAAAATGAAAAGGGAAAAAGAGTTAGAATTCGTCTGCTGTTTTTCCTCGCAATTTTTTTTTTAGTGCCATAGCCATGGAGCTATTAAAAAATGTAATGTAAATTTACCAATTATTTAGTATTCGTTTTACGTTTAGTGCTCGTAGTATTCGTAGTATTTGCAGCTGACAGCTTCGAAACAATGTTCCGCTGATCGTTGTACGTAAATGTGGTAGACCCAGGTGGTCCTGGCGGCGGATGGAACGAGTCGTCAAACAGCGTTTCGAATCGATCGTCTTCGGTCGGCGCGTCTCTCGTCAAAGGTGGCGTAGGGGGAATCGGTTGCAGTCCTGAAAATCAGAATCACGGCAACGGAGGATTCGGTGGCGGAGGTGGTGGATGTCTCACAGGAGGCGGTGGCGGTGGTTACATAGGTAACGTAATTGCAACGATAATCGCAGCAGTCTCCAGTTACACACCAGGCGCCAATCATCGGTATCATACGTATCGCTTGTTAGAGTGGGGGTGGTTCCAATTCCCTGATTTGATGCCCACTTAAAAGTGGGCTTAAAACTGCAGACACTTACTTGATTAGTAACTGGGGGTTACTGCACGAAGCCACGAATCCCCGCGTGCGTTTCAAGCGTTGCTCCGACTTTAGAATCTATCTGCCTGATCGATCATTCTTATTGCTCCGTCATTGACAATTCGATAATTATCACGATTATCAGGTGGTAACACCGGGCACAAGGAACTGGGTAACGGTGAAGGCGGTTACTCCTACGCTAGCAACAAACTTACGCACGTTCACTTCCAGCCAGCGATAAACCATGGACCTGGTGAAGTTTACATCATTCCAGCTATCAGCGGTTGCGGTTGCGATTTTCGTTGCGTCTCTCTCGATCGGCATCTCAGCGAGACAAAGTGTCTCTGCCCTCCAGGCTGGTTGTTAAGCAACGATTCGATATCTTGCGTTAGTGAGTAAACTACAATCCATTTATATTATCTATATCGTCTTTCCTACTTGTAGCAACTTTCATTTTCACACTCAATTTTCCACACGTGTCCACAATCGTTCCATTTACAGTGGCCAACGAGTCAAAGGTCACGCATCAAACGTACATGATTTTGCTGATAGCTGCGAGCATTGGCCTACTCTTTGCTTTCACCGCTGTCTGCCTACTACTTTGTAAGAAACTTGAAACTCTTTTCGATACTTTGCTTGTACAATTCGACGTAAACGCCCCTTCTTTCGTAACAGATAATCGTTATCAAAGCCGAAAGGCGCTTCTACAACGACGACAAGTGATGTTTGGCAACGGAACTGAATTAACATCTCTACGCGCTGTTTCCGACACTATGATGACCGAGTTCAATCCCAATTACGAGTTTGCTGGGAACCTCTATAGCTTTAAAGATTTGCCGCAAATACCTCGCGAATGTATCACTTTGGTAAAGTAAGTACCATTGTTATACGCAAATTGTTAATAAATTGACGAGTTTGCTATTACAGGCGGCTTGAATCTCCTTATTTTTCACCGAATCGACACTTAATTGCCTTCCATTTTTTTCTTCCTCCTTTTGCTAGACCCCTTGGCCAAGGTGCTTTCGGCGAAGTGTTTCAAGGCGTGTACAAATACAGACGCAACGAAGAACATCCCATCGCCGTCAAGACTATACCCTCCTTGTCCATGCCTCAAACCGAAGCAGATTTCATGATGGAAGCGCTGATTATGAGCAAGTTTAATCACCCCAACATCGTACACTTTATCGGAGTGTCTTTCGATAAGAATCCAAAATACATTGTGCTGGAACTGCTTGCCGGCGGGAATTTGAAGAATTTTCTTCGAGAGGAAAGACCACGCGCGGTAAATGTAGTCTTTTTTCACCACAAGTCACAATCGTCGTGTCGCTCGATAATAACTTACCGAAGCAACTTTACACTCATTTGTTTAAAATTTTTTGCAGTACCCGTAAGTACTAGTAAGCTCCATCGAACAAACTCATTTTTACTCACTTGAGAATACGGAATTTTTTTTCAATCGATTTCCGGCATCTTCCAGTTGTAAGAATATACATACCGTCGTACAATTTATTACACTTGTATAACTCGACGATTATTTATAACGCGCTGCAGCTCGTTCGATGGAGCTATCATTTATAGTACATCTCAAGGTAGCACCCTTATTCCTTCTGGAGATTTAGGGGAGGTCCTGGAAGGTCCAAAGTTTTTATGTTTTTCCTTTAATGTGAATTTTATTGTACCACCGAGTTTCTTTACACGGTATTTAGCTCGGTTTACGTATTAACCGGATGCCATCTCGCCAACTTGTTTCTTTTCTTTTCTTCTTTTTTTTTCTATCATATCAAGTCCAATTCTTCGTATCATCATCTTCTGTTAACTACATGTCTGTCGTTCTCGATTGCAATTTACAACAGGGACAGCCGTAAATTTTTGGCGCTCGTCATCACACATTCGGGTGCATGCGTATATTCCTGTTTTGGCAGGACCGGCCGACGTCGTTGACGATGCAGGATCTGATTATGTGCGGCTACGACGTGGCCAACGGTTGCAAATACATGGAGGAGGCCCGGTTCATTCATCGAGACATCGCTGCCAGAAACTGTTTGCTCACGTGCAAAGGACCTGGTCGGGTAGTGAAAATTGCCGATTTCGGGATGGCCAAGGACATCTACAGAAGCGACTATTACAGGAAGGGAGGCAAGGCCATGTTGCCGATCAAGTGGATGCCACCGGAAAGTTTCTTGGACGGGATATTCACTACCAAGACCGACGTCTGGTGAGACTTGGAAATATTTTCGATCCCGATAACCCCCCTGACCAATGTTATCTACGTACGTAAGAAAGACGGTGAAAAGAAAAGCTTGCCCGTAGCTATCATAGATGAATTCTTCACTTTCGACTTGACGGAAATCGGATGTACGTAAAGAACCTGCTGCAAAATTGACTTTGAAAAATTCCTTCTTCCCATTGTACTCTACCCATCGCGAAGGTAAAACTTATAAAACATCTAATATCGTACTTTTGGAAAATGGCAGAAAAGTTTCTTCGTCGTTTAACACCGTAGACGCGTGCATGCTATACTTTGTCGTTCTGAACGCGTAGATGTCTATAAAGATGTCTGTAAAGTGGAGAAACTTTATAATGGAAACTATACAAGCTTTTATATTCGCGCGTGTGTTGATGAAAAATTACTCAAATCTTTAAAAATACGCTGTTTCGCGTCTACGTAAAATATCCAACAACAATTATAAATTGATCATTTTAACCACTTTCGTGTATGTACATACGCACGTTGACACGACTAATTTCCAATTACAGGGCATTTGGCGTGCTACTGTGGGAAATTATGTCCTTTGGCTATATACCTTACACCGGTTGTACCAACAGGGAAGCTATGGCGATGGTAACGTTGGGGGGCCGTCTGGAAAAACCAGCGGGATGTCCCGACCCGATTTATGGAATAATGACACGATGTTGGCACTCGCGACCCGAGGATCGGCCTAGCTTCGCCACTGTCGTCGAGAGAATCGGTTACTGTTTACAGGTAAACGTTCATCAACCTGTTGATTGAAGACATCGAAGATGAGTCTTTGACTCTTTGTCGAGTTTAAAATTCGAAACTGGATAAAAGTACAAATCAGTTTCGAAATGTCAACGAATCGTTCTCATGAGTTAATAGCTTACGATGTTGCGACTCAATTAATAACTTGAAGTGATTAAGTAAGTACGGATAAATAAAACGCGTGCCATAAAAACACGTCACTGCCATGTTAGTTTATCTTGTAGCATCCCATGCCGTACATCTCACGATCGGAATAACATTTCGGACGATGATTCGATAACATGTTTCGTTCGATTTCAAAAGATAACGTTTACACTTAGGACCCTGACGTGATAAAACATCCAACGCCAAATTTCGATATTTTACCAATCTGCGAGCGTGAAGTGAGCATCGTGAGACCAGATCCGGAAACAGAATGCATCAACGTGCAGTCGGAAGTGAGTACCACTGTGTACGTGTATCGTACATATATCACAAACAAGTGCACTTTCCTCACCAAGCTCTCATTATTGATACAAACTTGATCTCTCCTGTCTCTCTTCCCTCTTCTTCCCTCTTTTTTCTCTTCCTCTTCTTCTTCTTTTCTTTAAACATCGAAATCTCATGCCGTGTGTATGTAACTGTGTATGTACTGTAATTTTTATAGCTGGACGCATGCGGTTACATGCAACCCAGAATTATCGATCCGCGATCGGCTAGTCAACGTATGGCTCAAGCTATTGCCGGCAATAACCCTAACGCCAGAAACGAAAATTTCGCCAACCGAACGAATTCGAACGAAAGAAATAACGTGCAACCGACAGACCGCACGCAAGGACCGTTTCAATCAAATCCGTATGGCCCTACGTCCGACACGTCCGAACAAACCCTTGGCGGGAACGCGAGTCGCGATGATTTCAATCACGAGAACGATCATACAGAGGTACATTGGATATTCTGCGCGTACACCAGAAACACATTTCTCTTCTCTGCTTCTCTGCTATACCTTCTTTTTATTGTACCATCGCTCGAAGCTTAGGTAAACTCTTTTGCTTATATCATTTTCGCTAATTAATCGGAGATTCACTTTCTCGTAACATGTTGACAATATTCACAAAAATATTCGCCCTTTGTCTCCCGTCCGTAGGAGACGTTTCACGATATGCATATGCATATATATATCGTAACACGTTCAACGCCAGTTTTCTTTTACTTTTACTCTTAATTTTTCTCTTTCCATGCAATTATTTACGCTATTAACGAAAATTAATTACAAACAGTTTAAATTTCAATTCGATCAAAGTTTACACTGATATAAAGCACAAGTACGTTTCGTAATAATTACGTACGTAACACGTAACGACGAATTAAAGATTATTTAAACAAACGAATAGCAGAATATTTGTGTGAATAATTATTGCGTGTGTAAATATATTAGATATGTATGCTAGCAATACCTAGCAGTATGGTTTTCTCTTCCTTTTCTTATTTTTTTCTTTTCAACAAACTATTCGCATTTGTTCCATTCGTTAATTCGTATTTTTCAAAATTATAAACATTTCACCCTTTCGATGTCATTTGGTTTCAACTCCGAATGTTGCTAGTTGCGTCAGCAATATAATTATTATAATATTTATTATTATATTCGTACGTTGGCTGCTAATGTTCCACTTGTAATATATTAAAAAGAAATTGACACGGTCTCCAACTGAATTCAGTTTTTATAGTACACGTTACTCGAATTCTCTTCTGATTCGCGTCGAAATCGTATCGTACACGTATAGGCATGAAAATGTGCATCCCGTTGATTCGTTGAAAGGAAATTTCACTTATCGTTAACGCGCAATTCCTATCGAGTTTCTCCGTTATCCGTGCATCACCGTGCATACGAAGGACCCATTAACGGCCAATGACGATGAAAAAGACACGAAACAAAATTTACAACATGTACGTATCTGATGACGAATTCTGACAAATTTCCAGAAGAAACACAACGCCGACAGCTCGACCTGGGATGAGAAAAGCGTACATCGAACTTCAAAGGACATCGAAAATAGTGGTAAGTTAAAAATCGCAGACAATGGAAACAACCGTCCAACAGATATCGAGTGTCGTCGAAGCAGCACGGCCGAGGTGACGGACGTGGATAAAAGAAACGGCAACGAGAGCGTGACCACTACCGACACCAACTCGGACTCTCTGATCGTTGCTTCCTCCGATACGCCGCCAGATACGACGAATTCGTCACCCAACACACGTACCTGCTCCCCTAGTCACGCTGGCCTAAATACGAATGCCACTAATGTAAATGGAATGTTAAAGAAAAACGCGCTAAAGGCCGCTCTCAGTTTGGATCCGAGCGCTCTCTGCCGTGGAACGATACCGTACGAAAAGATAGCCTTCTCGCCACCGCCTCAGCGTTCCAGCACTCCCGGCAGCATGGAGATCAAGAAGGTAACTTTGTCCCATTTTTCTTTCGTCTTTTTACCGAATATCTCTCGTCGTTCGGTTGATCGTTCGTCATCTGCATGAGAGAGCCCCCTAACTGGCGCGCCCCCCCCCCCTACTTTCCTGATCTCCTAGCGCTACCCTCTCCACTGCGTCGACCCCTCTCCACGCATTGAAATTTCCGCTGTTGATTTCCCTACTCCAAGCAAGTGGAGGGGATAGCGCTAGCGATCAAGTAGTAGGGGTAAGGGACATAAGTCAGCCCGCTCTGATTCCACACGATTATTTGACTCGACTTCAACGCCAACTGATTCAGCGATACGACACGCAACGACGAAACTGTCGCGACACATTTGGCTCAACTCGTCACACAGACATCACAATACGTTACAATACGTGCAATTTCCTTAACGACGGACGAATCAACAAAGAACCGAATCGCTGACGATGGCCATTTGCACAGAAAACGTGCGTAACCTTTCCCATTTCCTCCCTCACTACCTTTTTCATTCAATTATTGTCACAAACTCTGTGCCCCTCTCTCTCTCTCTCTCTCCCCCCCTTCAATCCTTCGCGCGGATGTCCGTCACGAGACGTCGTTGAAACGTCGGTAGAAGCGATTAGCGAGCGCACAAAATTAGCATAAGCACATTTCGTAAAAAAAAGAAACTCGATGTCGCGTTCTTTCTCTCTTTCGAATAATCCAGCGTCGCTTATCCCTGAATTCGTTTAATCGCAGTTCTATGTATGATGGAACTATCGTCTCTCTGTTCTTCACACGAAGGATCCTTTGGGTCGCGAGCTACCAAGGGAAGAGGAATGCTCCTGCTGAGATTTGTACAAAGGGGAGTGACAGGACTCCTCGCTCGTCCATGTTCCGATACATGCGACCAGTGCCAAATCTTTGCGCCGTTCCGCGACAGTAACTGCAGTTACGATGGCGATGCGTTTCAAGGAATCCTCTCAGTCGCTTCTCTGGACACGAGACGAAGAGTACTCGCGTCGCGTGTACTCCGAAGAAACGCTGTTATAAGCGGACATGTTGTAAATGTTCGAGAAAGCGTTATTTCTCTATCCATTCTCTTCTCTTCTCCGCTCTTGCCATTTTTCCTTTTCTTTTCTTTTTCCTTCTTTTTTTCCCCCTCCCCCCCTCTCTCTCTTCCTCCTTTTCTTTCTTCCTCCTCCCGAAGAACCCGAAAGAATAGAAACCCTATTTTCGTCCGTATGCGAGAGGGAAGAGTTTAATTGCGTTTATTAAATGGACGGTCATGCGATCTTTGTTCGCACGTCGATCGTAAATCTTGCAATCGATGCAAAGCAAAGTGATCATCGATCGATTCGTTGATAAGGACAGAACACGAGCAATTGCAATAATAATTGTGAAATATTACGAGCTTGAGACCGTCCGTTGTTAAATTCAACTAAATCCTTTTTCTCGAAATTCCGTACGCGTTATATATAACGACACACGCGCATTTATGTACTCACACGTAAGAGAATATACACACGCGTATCTACACGTAAAAGAATATTGTATACTGTATATTGTATATGTAAAAGAATTCGAAAACCCCCCCAAAAAGAAGAAATCATAAAGAGAAAAGAAGAAGATCAAGTCTAAATAAGGCGAATATCATTACGTACACGTATACACTTTACAACACCGCAATTGCGGACACATAATACATTATCGAGAGAAACTACATATGTACGTAGATACATATATTTAGTTGTTGACAAGCTGTTGCCGTCAATGTTCCTCCTGCACAAGGATTAACCAGAAAAATACATATATATATATATATGTATGTATGGAGATTGTTCTTGTCCTTGATAAAAGTATATATACGCAGGATGATCGTCAGAATCGCGAAAATCTTATAACATGTGAAATTTTTTAAAGATACAAACGACACAACGTGTGATATACATATATATATAGAAGAAATTTAAATGAGTACGAGTGAAAGAAGAGAGAGAGGGAGAGAGGGAGAGAGAGAGAGAGAGAGACAATACGCTATATACAAGACTTAATTTACATCAAAGAAAGAAAAAAGTGAAAAACCGTACGCCTATGGCGTTTTTTCGACACATACCTGTAAACTTTTATGTATATATACATTACATTACATTTACAGGTATATACATGTATACATATATACATATACGGTATGTATGTGTGTATGTATATTTATCAGAAAAATTTAAGCAAGGCTGGCCGATTCGCCTTCATCCTCGATGTATTACGATTTAAAAAATAGTACATGTACATGTATATATACCAGACCGGACAACGATCGTAATTTCTCCGCAGAAACGTTTAATTAGTGAAACAAGGAAGGGTGATGATCGAAGGATGATTTCGAGTCAGTATCAGTGCGCAAGTGAGTGATAAATAATAGAATACTCTCGCCTACTTCGTTCACTCGTTGTTAGCTCGTAAATGAAAACGACGGGGATGGTGGAAATTCCATTACTTCAACATCGATCTCGTTGTATACGATCGTTACCGTAAAAATGGGCAAACGAAAAGACGAACCTTTCGAAACGCGGTAAAAAGTGCACCAGGCCCTTTTTTATTTTTCTTACAACGACGACGTACTTTACGTACGCTCAGCGTATGAAAGTCAACCACCATATAATCTGTACGTGAAACGTAATAAAAACATGTTTGTGAAAAAAAAAAAAATGATGCCCACTGAATTCACCGATCCCGATATCAAATACATGATACAGGCCTGATGGACCGAGCAAGTTTGGCTATCTTTATTTTCTTCCTTTTTCATTTGTAATCAACGTCGCCCCGCTCGTCAAACTCTTCTAAAAGTACGCGCGCCGCCACAAGGTAAGGAATAAGAAATACGAAATTGAAAGAAAGCGACAACGAATTGCTGGATTGTACGTGATCGAACGGTAGATTGACATCTTGACGTCATAACGCGTCTTTAGATGTTTACGTGCGAGAAAGACCGTTTTCATCTTTGATTCGACGCTCGCGATAACGTGTTTGATTTAATGAGAAATTAACGATTTTTTGAGCAGAAACTATAGCCGCTGGAATGCTGTCGCAAATACCGTTTGACAAAAAAAAAAAAAAAAAAAAAAAAAAAAAAAAAAA
>KQ435883.1:1606730-1642768 GCA_001276565.1 Melipona quadrifasciata
AAAAAAAATCAACTCCCTTTTCGTAATTGGAGCGTAAATGATGAAAATTCTTGAGATAGGTAGCTTGGCAAGTCGTGCAGACGTGCATACGTGCAGACGTCTCAAAATATAGATATGTACATACGTACGGATACTACGCATACACGAGCGAAGAAAACAGTAAACGAGCAGACAAGCAGATAGTAGTAGCAGGCATCGCATCGAAACGGAACGAAGAAGAAGGGGTACAGACGACAATTCGAGTGTAGCTTTCGGTGAACAGTGCGCGTTCCTGCCACCCTTTCGGCCAATCTCGTCATTTCGTCTTAGCTCTAAACTCTGCGATTTCCTGCGCTCGCCGCGTTAAAATTTACCGCGGTTAAATCTTTGTTGAAGAAATGTCTAAGAATTACTCTTACTACTACGTGAAAGTAATCGCCGACGATAGCAATAACTTGAGAACGTACAAATTTCTAAAAGGGTAAGCTGTTACGATTTCGATCCTCGACTTCATCCTCCGAACGTCGAAGACGACAGCACATCGTATGTATTAAATATTTGCGCTCGGTTTCTCTCTTTCTTCGCCTTTCTGTTCGAGCGTTGTCCTCGACTCACGTCATCGAGGATTGCCTGTAATCGCGGAATTAGTAAAATCGGGAAAAACTGCGAGAAGTGAGACAGATCGCGTTGCTCGAACTTCAAAGTTATGAAAGTTATGAAACGCGTGCGTCGCGTCGTCTCGTGTCAGTGTGTGGAATGCAAGTGAAATTTCAGAAAGTTTGTTCTATCAACAACGACAAGTAGCTACCAACTTTTGCAGAAAAGGTGATTTATTCGTAGGGACCCTACCCTGTTTCAATCGCCGGAGGACACATGGTCCACGCACGGTCGCTACAATCTCTTGTCGCGGTTACTCCGAGGAGGGCTGTCCGGTTCAGGCGATGTCCATCATCCAGCAAATGCTGTTTTCAAGGTCCGTGCTCGGTCATTGCCATACTTTTCCAACAATCACACGTAACACCTAATACCTAACGCGACGTAACATCTATAAACCTAAACCACCTATCGACAGATACATTGATGCATATACATACGTATAAGTTATGGGCGATCTATCGATCAATTTTTCATCTAAAACTCTCTTGTTCGCCTCTTCGATTATCTTTACCTATTTACACTGCGAGTGGAGAATTAACTCGGCCAAAAGGAGTGGCGATCCGACGCGATGTGCGCGACGCGACGCGACGCGCTCAGCTCTCGACTATGCTCCTCTAATGTTAGTAGGGGGAAATTCTTTTTCTCTTTTTTCCTTTTTTTTCAAGCACCATTTGGAACGGTGCCAAATTTAGCCTCGACATAAAACGAATCTCCTCGTACACGCCGCCTTTAGAGCTACGACTTGAAACAAAATTCATATTTTTAGTCCCCCATCGCCAAGGTTGTTACCCAGTTTTCCTGCAGCTGTCGCGATTCACATAGATATATCTTTACATTTTATATCTTTACAGATATATCTTTACATAGATATATCTTTCGACATAGAGTTTCCTCATCTTTAATTTTAATTTTAATTGCCGACTTGCTATTTAAGAAATACCTCCTCGTTTACCACGTTTACCCGCAACAACTACTCGCGCTGTTTAACAATATCTGTAATATTACAACTATGTTTTATCTCTTACTCCATACCAATCACACCATAACGTTCCAATATTAATCGATGCTTACTTTAGACTTTACTTTTGATCCGTCACTTCTTACTCCATGTTCAACGTTACTTTATTTTACGCATCGACAATGCCAAAATATTGCACAGACAAAAGTATCGATAATGTGCAGTAATGTCGTTTAAATATCACGGAAATGAAATTTCATTGAAAGCATGCTAGTAATGTGATTGCGAAAACGATTCATTATTCTCTTTTGGCACATAGTTGGCACTTTGGTAATGTCATATACATACAATCGTTTCTCTTTGATACTTGACCAACTATCATCTAATTGCAACATTCAATTAAACAAAACAATAATGATCAATATGCTCGTGTTTCACGCTGTGCGAACAATTACGATACTTGGATGACTGAGCAAGCAAGCAAGCACATTTATCAACTACGACAAAAGTTATACAGCCTGATAAATACCAAACTATACTATTTTCCTTTGTATTTGTTCATGACATAATTTTATCCTAGATCGATTAAAAGGAACAAACAAAGAACAACTTAATGGAAAATTGCAGACGGTATGGCATTCGCGTGCAAGTGCACATGTACACATGTAACACGTGTGTAGATACTTATTCTTATATAAAATAGTCGATGTAACGCAACGCGATACGACGCGATACGACGCGACACGACGCGACACCACGCGACACCACGCCGATACCACGCCGACACCGCGCCGACACCACGCCGACACCGCGCCGACACTGCGCCATCGTTCATCGAGCGGGGGAGGATACTTTCGTTCCAGGCATCTTTCCACCGAGAAAAGTCAGTGTTTCGCGAGCATTTCTGAATATCAAAGACGGTTCCTCGCTATCGTGAGCGAAAATTTCTCGTTTCAAATATCAACCAAAGCTTAATAACGTTTAACAAGCTTAGTGCAAGCTCGTGAATTTCCTGTAAAACTTCAACGTTTTCATACCGTTTTACTGTAGATAATATCACTAATAAATAATACAAACAAAAAATTTCAATTTCAAATACGAAGAATCCTTTTGTTTTTCTTTCTTTTCTTTCTTTTCTTTTTTACATTATTTCTCTATCGGAATACAGTGGGTGAGAGTTGTGCGTTTCACATTAACTTTGACATCGTGATACTATCAAAGAGTGTGACTTCCGATCAATGTTCTCTCTCTCTCTGTCAGTGTCAAATATATACAAAATTGACAAATTCACTGAAATAACTATCAGAGAACAATTGAATTTTTATTGCCCAACGATTGGAAAAATATCTTGCCTTCAATGATATAATATATTTCTATATGTGTTTCGGTAGTAAATTTCCACGTTCTTGAGAATCATTAGATATACAAGTAATATACATACGTATTGTTTGGGACAATTGTAAAATCGTTTTTTACAATTTCGTTTTGAGTCGTGCTAGAACTAATCGTGCTAGAACTAATCGTGTAAAGAGAAGAAAAGAGAAAAAATCGTGTAAAGAGAAGAAAAGAGAAAAAAGAAAAACGGAGAAATATAAAAATTATTGGTATATAGATGGTATGTCATGGTAGTAATACGCTCGATCGAATTTGGAACAGCATGACGCATCGTCGAGGCCCGCTTTCACCCGAATTTTTCCTTTAATGGCATCTTTATCTCGAGATAATCTGTACGACAAAATACTCGCGCATTTCGAGGCAAATTGCTTTTTTTTTGAAATATTTACTAAACTAAAAACACAACGAGGTCACACCAAACACTTCGTTCAAAAAAATTACCTCAAAAAACAAACACGCGCGCGTTATAAAAATTATTGATTTTAACGATTATTACAATTATTATAATTTGAAAATCGATTACGTTTCAATACTACCAGATGAATTCATTTTTCACGTTCACTTAGACGCTCGGTCGGTATTTAATTAAATTTAAAGCGAAACTGGAAGAAACGGTTTTCTCTAGAAACCATCAAAGTGTTACGAAACTGTAATAAAAACAAGAGCACATAACAGGTGAATTATATAGCTGTAGTCACGAGATATTCAGGATATACGTATACGTATATATATATATATATATATGTATGTAGATACGGCAGTTAAACGGTTAGTCATTCGCCTCGTACGTCACATTGTGTGACAAGCGTTCAACAAAACGCCAACGCTAATTGCAAACCCAAAGTTCAGTGATACGTGCAAATTGTAAGATCGTCAGCTGTCTCCGAAAAGTGCGAAAAGTAGGAGAATAATCACGAGTCGCGTTAAGAGATAAAAGCCATGTGCATTTCCGACATACGTACAGTGATTTAGGTGATCAGTGTGACTAGATCAAAGCGTCACAAAGCAGCACCGGTGCTCCTCGAATTAGTATGTTATTATCATTCGCAATAAAGTTTCAAAAGGTGTGCCTTCTATCAATTGACACTATCTATTCTGGTTAATCATCGTCAGATACGTTTCGACGTTTATAACACGAAGAAAATTTTTGTTGTTTCGACGCGTGGCACGTCGAAATTTCCTATTTAGTTTGCATTCATGCACGTCTAGCACCAGGACTTTGACAGCAAACGAAATAATTGCGAATAAAAGTCTGTGAAATCATAACTAGAGCAAAATGAATCGCCCTTCTTATGGATGGAAAGCAGAGGTGGTCGAACCAGAAATTGTACGCCAAGTAGCATCGAAACCGGAAGTGAGTATTGGTATCAAGCTACAATCTTACGACCGTTACGTATTCGTGTTTTGAGTGATAAAGTCAGAATAATTGGTCAACGCCTGTTTCATCGATTATGCAATATGATGGAAAATTATGGAAATTCAATGGTGTTCGTATTTCGAGTTTAAAAAATCGCGCTGCTGCGTGCTAATTTACGTCGTGTTTCACAGATGGTGCACATGTCGCGCCATTAGGTCGAACACACAAGACACAGTCAATAGCATACGGCATACGACGAAACCTTCACCAATAGGATAGAGATGTCCAATTGTAAATCGTAACTGTAGGTACATGTACCTAGCCGAATGAAATCGACTCGAACGCAGACCAGTCGTGTAAAGTCTATTTATACATGCATGCATGTGTATGTACGACATGTACATATATAGTTTGACGAATTGTAACCTAACTGCAAAATTACGACAGACAGTTGGATATCAACAACGTGCCAGATCCGTTCCATTTAACACGATTGACGTTCATGTTCCGAACGAAAAAATTCCACGAAACAATCGTGTGCATTATGGCGCGTTTAGCTGTGAATTGCGTGACGAAACTTGGTACGATACATAGGTAAGGGTGAAAGGAAAATGAGGTTTAGGTTCGTGTCTTCGAACTTGTCAACGTAACGGTTCTATATCCGCACGGTAAAAACTCGTGGAATAACGATTCCCCTAACTTTCCTAGTCTAAATTATTTAGACTCTCCATAGGAAACGCGCACGACTGCGAATAACACGCAGTACAGTAAACACATACTTGCATAGTTTTGAAGAGGCATCACGTGTAGCCTGTAGACGTTTGACGGTGATCAGTGATCGGTGATCGGTGGCAATCGTTACAAAGTAGTCAGAGTGTAATCATCGTGAAGGAGATGAGTTATCACGAGGATGGAAACGCAGCTTCGCTCGACGATGTATTCGTTAAAACGGAGGTGCAAGTTAAACGCTTCCTCCCGTCGCTTTTCAACATCAAAGTGGTACGCCTATCTTTAAAGGCGTTCGAGCCTTTACACATTTTGATAATTTACACGGTGACGCGACTACATACATACACACTTGCGTGCAACTGGCTGTTAATCTTAACACAATCATTCCTCTCATTTTGGAGATTGTACTTTGAGAAACTTGGTTTAAATAATAATTTCGTTTGGGGAACGACAATTTTTAACAAGTCACGACATATTATATCTCGTAACATTTCGACATTTTACTTGATAAATTCTCGTATTCTCGTATTTTCAAGTAAAGATTATTTAGTATCTACCATTGGTGGGAGCGACAAGTCATTTTTTCGTTTTATATGCAATAGTACAAATAATTATTTCCTTGGCCGTGAAATATCTTTTCTAACATAAAACTAAATAAACTGAATTTCTATTCCCTATTTAGCGTAAAATTGTTAAATAATGTTCTATACGTGTAAGCATTAAACTGCTTCAATCTTATCTTAGTTTATGACTTGCTAATCTTCTTTTGAGAAGATAGGCTGTATAAAAATTCGTAATAAATGGAATTTTGCACAGCAACTACACACTTGCGTATTTTATAGGCATGTACCATCAATTTTCCTCGACATTCAACACATTACTAATCCACATTACTAATCCTTAGCTGCACGACACGTAATGGGTTTAACTTGTCGCTACGTATCTCATTTTCCAATGATTTTCGTTTGTTTCATTACGTATCTGAATATTTCGTAACGACATTTCCAATTGGCTTTACAAACGAAAGTAAATATTTACTACTAATAATTTTACTACTAAACTGGTACTAAAGTGACAACCACTACCACGTTGTTTAAATCATTTATTTGCATCCGTATCGATAACGTTGCAACACGTTGATGCGATTGGCGCATACATTATTGTATATAAATCTAATCCAATTGTTCCAAGCAATTGTACCGCAATAGCTGAATAAGTTCATTATAGAAAATTTGCGCAGTAATGCCCAATTTACTCACGCATGATTCACGAGATTACAGTGCAGATAAATGCCTGCTAAATACACATACAATTTAAAGTCGCATTCGAATGAGATAAAGTCGTGAGATTTGAGTAATATATTGATAACATCCCCACCTATATTACATATGTCTGTAGGATACATATATACGATTTGTTCAACATCCATTCTAAACGCACAAACGATATTTTATCATTTTTATGTGTATCGCATTAATTGGTCCAACTTGAAATTAGGGTCTAAATAGCGAGGAATAAAAGTAAAATCAAATTATTTCGGTATTATTAAATAATTACGTGTTTAGCGTATTTAGCGTAACGAATGCACTTTCATCGAATAGTATAAAACATATATACATGGGACATACCATGCAATACACATTAACAAAGTAAAAATGATTATTTTCAATGACGCGATGACGCATCACTGCGACAATTCTATCAACGCGTACGCATTCTTTACTTTACTAATCACCTACTCCATTCATCGCACGTGCGGCGATACAAATTCTCAAGATAAAAAATTTATTCCGTCGGGAGAATTTATTTGCACGAGCTTCGAAACGATTCTCTTCCACCAATTTTTCTATAAATAAAGCTTGCCTAAAGCTCAAAAGAAAACTTTTAAAAACGAAATTAAACGATTTCCACGAAGACTAAGCGCTCCAAACAGAACGATTCTATCTCACACTTTTAATTTATTTTTCCAAGTACCTAATGTGCGTACTTGTTGTGCAAAAATACGGTGAACGTTTAAAATGTTAGCCAAAACAAATTGTTTTTCTATGTTTATATAGACGTAGACGTAGAAAACAATTTACTTTCCAAAGTACCAAATGTTGAACTCAAATAAAGCTAGACAATAAATGCTAGACAGCATCGAAAGGACATCTTTTCTACTTATAATATCTAATGTCCATGATTGAAAATTTTATCTGTAAACATTTTCTTTTTTACGTCGCACCAACGATACCTCGTAATCTAAACTGCAGACTGTGGTCACACTTTCATCCGTTTGTAACAAAGTGTTGCCACATATGATAAGATTAATTAAATTGCAGTCACAATGCATTTCCATAATCAGGAATGTGTATCTACTCTAGTTTGTTCAATGGAACGAAACTATTTAGACGTTCAAAAAATCTAGCCATTTGTTCGTTCTTCTTTTTCCTTTGGAATTTTCTGTTTCTGAGAAGGATAAAGTTCTAGTACGGCACGATACTTTCTTCTACTCGTTGATGCATCGGGAATGGAGCAACAAACGAATTACAGACGGTTGACTTACACGACAGAAGCTACAGCTGACAAGTTGAAACCATCGAAACAATCGCAACAGTCAAAACACGGCGGAAATTACAGTACCGTTCGAGAAAAATCCCTGTCTCGTAAAAAGTTCATCGGAATAGAAAGCACAAGTTCTCAGTCGGGATCAACGAAAGAGAAAGTAACTTGCGAGGAAGCTCACGAAGATAAACCACTAATGAGAACAACTAAAAATTTTATTGGGAAATCTTGCTATAACGTAGGCTGTCTTCGACTTGTCGTTGTGCTATATTAGATTCATTGTCACGAAGAAGGACAATTCGAAACAAAGCATTTGTACAAAACGAAAAGACAACGAAACTGCGTGTTTTTGTTGCAGTTGGGCGAAAAGGGTTCTGGCTTTAGAACTCGAGCAGAGGTGCAAGATTTTAGCAAACTGAAGCACGAATGTTTGTCTACGGGGACGCTTTTCGAGGATCCGGAATTTCCAGCGGACGATTCGTCGTTGTACTTTTCGAGAAGGCCCGACAGATACATAGAATGGAAACGACCGATGGTACGTCATTTCTGTTTCTGCTGGTTCAACTCTGTTCCAATATCGTTCTTCGACCCTTTATAATTTATAACGCATGCACGTCTTTCTCCCTGCGATCAATTCTTGGCGGCTGACAGAGTCTCGTCCAGACTCGTTTGGAGTCGTCTCCTGCTTTGATTTTTACATGTCATTTACTTCCAAGTACGTCGTACGTACGTTTCAAGTAGCTGTAATTCCACGAAATATAGTGTTAAAATCGAGAGGACCAGAAGAATCGAAAAATTTGTTGAGAAAGAAACTAGAAATGACTTGGAACTTCGTTAAAACGTTCTCTTCCAACCAGAACGGATAATATTCATGGTGGAGCGTTTGATCGTAGGAAATCGCGGACAACCCTCAACTGTTCGTCGAGGGTTTTTCCAGATTCGACGTTCAACAAGGGGAATTGGGGGATTGCTGGTTGCTGGCAGCAGTGGCGAATCTAACTATGGATAGCAACTTGTTTTTCCAAGTAGTTCCGGAAGACCAGAGTTTCGAGGAAAACTACGCTGGTATATTTCATTTCAGGTATATTCCCACGACTACAGTATCATCGGGCTATATTCGTCGAATTGAACGAACGTTGCGAGCGAACGTTTACGTCTACATTCGGCTAACGTACGTATCAATGTTAAACAGATTCTGGCAGTACGGCAGATGGATAGACGTGGTGATCGACGACAGATTGCCGACGTATCACGGCGAATTACTATATTTGCATTCGGCGGAGGTCAACGAATTCTGGAGCGCTCTTCTGGAGAAGGCGTACGCCAAACTTCATGGCTCGTACGAAGCGTTGAAAGGTGGAACAACCTGCGAGGCCATGGAGGATTTTACAGGTGGCGTGACGGAAATGTATCAGATGGACGAAACCCCTCCAAATTTATTTAGCATTTTGCTAAAAGCTTTCGAAAGGAACTCGCTAATGGGTTGTTCGATAGAGGTAAATCGTAAATTCGTACTTTCGTACCTACGCTACATACTACGCTACTAGTTTCTATTATATATACGTACGCACGTACGTTTGTACTACATGCCCGCGTCCCATCAAACGATTAAACTCGAATACGAGTTACTATTTCAGCCTGATCCAAATATATTGGAAGCCGAGACGCCTCAGGGACTGATCAGAGGCCACGCTTACAGTATTACACGCGTGAAATACGTGGAGATTCAAACGCCGAATCAATACGGGAGAATACCGCTACTCAGGCTTCGAAATCCGTGGGGTAACGAGGCAGAATGGAATGGTCCGTGGAGCGATCAGTAAGTCTGTATGACAGACAATCCCTTTACCCTTTGATTTACGAGTAGAATTGAAACTGTGCATCCACTTGCACACTGCATACGCACATATACATACGATACGTACGATATTCAGCAAGGATGAAAGGAAACGATCATTTTCAATAGGTCGCCAGAATGGAGATTCATTCCCGACCACGAAAAAGTAGAGTTGGGCCTAACGTTCGACATGGACGGTGAATTTTGGATGTCATTTCAGGACTTTATGCGATATTTCACGCAGCTAGAAATATGTAACTTGAATCCAGATTCGTTGACCGAGGACGACCTAAACGCCGGTAAGAAGAAGTGGGAGATGAGCGTGTTCGAAGGGGAATGGGTGCGTGGTGTTACGGCAGGAGGTTGTAGGAACTTTTTAGGTAAACGTCCCTTTTCACATTCATTCAGCTATGTATGAAAGTGTAGTAGACATTTTCCAAACAGGGCTAGACCAATACGCGTGTGATTCTTTTTCACGTGGGTTACAGAAACCTTCTGGCATAACCCGCAATACCGAATTACTCTCGAGTACCCGGACGAGGATGACGACAAGTGTACAGTGATTGTTGCACTCATGCAGAAAAATAGGCGAGCACAGAGAAGAATGGGTGCTGAATGTCTTAGTATTGGATTTGCGATATATCACGTACGTACCACGTGCACATATCGTACAGCTATCGTAACATATCGTTGTTTTACATAACGTTCAAAATTCTGCCAGTTAAAATATATATTCTTCCAATTTATTTCCGATTACGATTGCGAATCCATTGCGAATCCACAGCTGGAGTATCCAGATCGGTTACCTAAGCCGCTGGATATCAATTTCTTCAAGTACAATGCGTCCGTTGGAAGATCACTGTTCATAAATTTACGAGAAGTAACGTGCCGTTTCAAACTACCACCTGGCGTGTATTGTATAGTTCCAAGTACGTTCGATCCTAACGAAGAGGGTGAATTTTTATTGCGAATCTTCTCCGAAAATAAGAATAACATGGAGTGAGTAATCTCTTTTTTAATTCGAGAAAGTCGCAGCGAACGAAAATGTTGATACTGATAAAACGATATTGAACGATTTTAGAGAAAATGACGATGAAGTTGGCGTTGGAGAAATTGACGATAGGGTAAGAGGCAGAGATCGATATACATGTGTATATTTATTTTTCACACGACGTCGATAAATACACACACATATATATATATTTTGTCCTAATTCAAGAAGGGCTTGAATCTTTCTGCCCGCCACGATAGTTGTGCATTTACGACTACTACTATATTGATAACCTGCATTTAACTAAACTTTTATAATGCTTACTAAGAATATCAAGATTATTTATTACCATGTTTTTAATTTGAATTACATCAACTGACTTGATCCCCAAAGGAATTTACTCGATGATCGTGAATTCTAATTAATAATAATTCGTAACGATTCGCATGTCCGTGTTGCTTGGCTTTTAGGTGATTAACTCTAAAGGTGATAACACGCACGGAGATGGAGATAGGGTAAGTAATCCGCACGCTAATGAATTTTCATTTTGTACACGAATAAACTTCAATTAATCTCTATAACAGATGCGCGAATGCAAAGTAATGCAATTTAATATACGATATACGTATTCCGTATAATACTAATTCCGTATAAAACGGTAACGGAGCTTCCAAGTTACCTTTTTTATGATTGAATTTCAATATTTTTATCTTTTCAAGGTTCAAGACGAATCAGATCAGGATCGGAACGCAGAAAAAGTTCGAGAGTTCTTCAAAAAGCTCGCTGGTGACGATATGGAAGTGGATTGGATGGAATTGAAGGAAATTTTAGATTTTGCGATGCGAAAAGGTACGATTATTCCTACTACCTATTTGTTTATATTTCAAAAGTCAATATTTCAGTCGTGTAAATGTAAAAAATCACGTTGTAAGTAAAATTGACAAAAATCTTGTTTCGCATCTACATATGTATTTTAATTTCATATGTATTTCGATACACGTAACCAAAATATAATTTTATACAGTTGCGTTACTAATATCGTTTGTTGTACTGGTATTACAAATAATACTCACGAGTATTCGTCACGTAAAAAAAGAAAGGAAAAAAAAAAAAGTTTTAGAAATAAGTTATCGTTTTAATTTCATTACGTTGCTACGACTATCTGCTTGTTCTTGAAGAAAAGAGCTCGTATCTTTTACTCTTTCGTAAAGCTTTCGTACGTAACGCTTCTTCGCCTAATACTGTTTGCGATTATCGACCGATTAGCACAACTTATGTAATTACGCTTCCTTGTCGTCAATTATTCGTCAATCTAAGAATAGTTGATGAAAAGACACGCAAATAGCAAAAGCACGCATTCCAATTGTAGCAGTTTGTTAACGCACCATTTCGATTCGATTAATTCATTTCATTCACCGTGAATCAATTACACATATATTGTGTGAATGCTAATGCAACTTGAATTTTTTATTCGCGTAATTATGCATGTTTGGTTTTCGTACATAAATACATTTGGGTCCACGTGAGAAACAGAAATACCTCGAGTTCGTAATTATTCTCTGATCAATTCACATTCTGATTGAAATCACGTTTCTTAATAACGTAATGCGTACGTATGTACTGCATACACGTACTATGTACGTGTATGACAGACATTGCAACGTGTTACGATTGAAAATTGCAAAGTAATCGAAAGGTGATGGGAACCTTGCAACATTTTCCGATAAAGAGCTTTCTCTGCGTAAAGATCATACGTGTCGTATTAATATAATATGTTGAAATTCTTGGATATTATTGAAATTCTTCAACGTATATATCGGTCCATTTGACCCGGATGTACATATGTATGTAAAGTTTAATGTTAACATGTAGCTGTATGTTACGGGTAGAACTACCGCAGTCGGCGCGTCGTAGTGAGGCTCATGCCCCTGAAACTGTTCAAGATGGTTCGTTTATCGACACTCTCGTCTCACTGCTGTGCGGCATTCTTTGTAATAACGAACAGTACAATAAGACTGTAGGTAAGGCACTATCTGGTAACCTAACATACATACTTATAAACTTCAGGTTTTATCACGTTGCGGGTCACACTTACGTACACGTATGTAGCAGTTTTGACATTTTACAACGTTAGCTTTTTCTTTCGACACAATGAAAAAAGAATGACTCGATTATTGCAATTGAAAGCATTATAACGTAATCGTGATATTTTTTCTATCAATTTCTTTTTCACTTTTTACACAGTGACAGCGAAAATCTTTCGTTAAAAGAAAAAGAAAAAAAAAAGGAAAGGAAACTTATCGTCGTTTATTTTGTCAAAATAGAAAGCAAACGAACGATAAATATATCTGTACAAGTAGATACATACGTATACAACTGCAAGTGAAAAAGACTCAAAGTACAAATATTTGATCAAATTTCTGCATGTGTCTTTATTGCGAAAAAAACAATATACCTACATATGCATATATAGATACGTATAAACGATCAACGATTGCTTGGAAATCTAATTCATGGAACTTTGAATGCAACATGTAAAAATCTGTTACGTATAGCTTTATCATAATCCTATTAATTATAGCCTAGTGTTATCTATTTATCGTTTATATATCATTTATATCTGTGGTGTTGTCATCGTCTCAATTGTGAAAACCATAATCCTCTGATATTTATCTTATGCTTTCTAATGTTTGTGTAGTCAACCGTAATGTATGTACAGTGTAAGAGACTTTAAAGAATAGGTTCAATCATTGAATCGAATAGGTACATGGTAGGTGTTGTACCATAAAAATAAATTATAAGTAGGAAATGTTTTCTCTATTTCAGAAACGAATAATAAAGGATTCAGTAAGGATGTATGCCGTAGTATGGTCGCCATGCTAGATACAGATCATTCTGGAAAGCTTGGATTTGAAGAATTTAAAACGTTATGGAACGACATAAGGAGATGGAGGGTATATCAATCTATCACTTTCAATCGTTGTTTGCAATTTTCGAATACAAGAACAGAGTAATTAAGTGAAGAAAGTAAGAGAAAGCGATTAACGAAAAACGATTAATTTTTAGGCTGTATTCAAATTATACGACAAAAATGAATCAGGACAATTGAGCGCGTTTGAATTGAGGCAAGCGTTAAATAGCGCAGGTTATCGACTCAATAATCACATTTTAAATATCTTGGTACATCGTTATGGAACGAAGGATGGCATGATCACCTTCGACGATTACATAATGTGCGCGGTGCGACTTAAAACAATGATAGGTAAGCGGATATGCAATAAATAGGATATTCATGTATGCAAGTATGTATATGTGTATGTACATGAACTCCTCACACACGGAGTTTCTTATTATTAGATATTTTCCGAGAACGAGATCCAGACTCGACCAACACAGCAACGTTCACGATGGAAGAGTGGATAGAGAAAACGTTATACTCGTAATCTAACACGTGTGTGAGAAAATTATCGATGACAGAAGATAAATTACATACGTACGTCTTGTTCTTTTGTCATGCTATAAATCTAATCACATTGATCAAACTCCAGGTAACTCCATCTGAGAGAAATCGAGATTCTTTTTGAAAATCCTACAAAGGCCAAAAAAAAAAGAAAAAGTATACCCATATAAAATATGCTTTTCCCAAACTAATTTATTCTTCTATCGACGCTGTTATATCGTACATGCCTTAACGTGTCGTTACATGTGTAAAATTCATATCGTTTTATTAAAATGATAATTTATCAAATGTACTAGAAACTAGTCTTACATATGTACATCATCATTTCCTTCTCGTTCAAACGTCGCGTCTATAAAAGATTCGAAACTCTATTTGTACTCTACTCGCTACTCCAAAAGAAATTCAACAAATCTGTATTTAACGTGCCGAGTATTTTCTTAGCTTTTTTCTTCCACGATTATTGTAAAAAAGTTTCTTAAATATGTATGTATTTTTATAACACGTGTATGTACAAACATACGTTTAAGAAAGAAACTGTTGAAAACAAAAAATTTTATAAAATAAATTAAACTTACATATCGTTGAATTCAAACGTTTGTTCATTTTGTTCTCGTTTATCTCTATTGTACAACTAATTCTATCCCCCAACCCCAGGTCTCAAATGAATCACAATTTTCATCTTTATCACTATAGTATAATTTTCATACTGTCACTATAACGTAATTTGTTTCTTTTTTTAGAAAAAGATGTTCCACCCATTTTTAGAAGAAACGTGTCCAACAAACGAATATTTCAATTGTTCACACTTTGCACATGTACATAAGTTCTTACATAGGTATGATAGTCGCAACAATAGAAAAACAACAATTACTTTTTCTCGTCAGTACGCGATCGTCAAAATTTGTCCACTACGAAAGAAATGAATAATTGTCCAATTTGATCATCACAAACATGTAAAAAAAAAAAATATTTCTAAAAGTAAAAGCCATAGTATCGAACCGTTACATCATACACACTGACTTAAATACGATTATTTTCGACATCCTAAGCCGTAAGTTGTAAGAGTAATCTAATCTCGCAAACGAGATATCAATTTATAAAATGTAGACCTGGCATTCAATGCTTTTTCGAGTCACACGCGACATTATCGATTCAGTGTAAATCGGTGATTAAATATATTCTTAAAAATGACTCAAGTTAAATACACTCTGTCTAATCATAAATCTAACTTAAATATGTGTGTAATTATCTCATCTAGTTAGGAATTTAATTTTATAAGTTAATAATTTAACTTTAAAAGATCCTACTTGGCTGAATGTTTAACTTAACCAATAAGAATCTAGGCTCGAATCTCTATAATAGGAAAAAAAAAATAACTTACAAAATTAAAATAAAAAGGTAAATCATAGAAACTGATTCAATGATGCATCTAATATATCGATTTGATTATTGATTGTAGGTACTGCGAAAATAATTCTAATTAAACAATGCTATTGATCATAGTTTTTACTTCAACTTGATAACATCTATACGAGATTCTTCTTGGTATGTTTTTACTTCTAACACTCATATTTGACTACTTGCTATTACATCTTAACATTACACTAGATGTAGATAAATCGCGATTATTTTTAAATAATTAAATAATTTATAAATCATTGCGCACGTAATTCGAACAAAGATATATTGTCGAATCCGAAGCATAAAATAGGAAAAATTAATTCTAATCATCCTCGTTCATCAAATAAGATAATAGATTTCATTTTTGAATTTTGATTCAAGTCAAATAATATAGCGTATTAGTTTTACGTTTTTATGCGTTCCACACAAAACGTAACACCGACATCAAAACGGATACAACCGATTATGTTCGCAAACAAATTTGACTTCAACGTAGTTTACGAAAAATTAAACACTATTTGAAAAAAGATTGCGATCTGCTAAACAAAGATCTTTATTAACACATTCTGATTTATATAGAGCATATAAATCAGAATGTATTAATTATGTATTATGGAAGCTGGGAATTTTTAACAGATGACGCAAATCCAAAAGTTGACAAATTATTCCTCTTTATCAGGTTTTTTTTGCAGTGTTTCGATTTGGACATGGTAGTGCCATCTGTTGACAAACCTCGAGTATTAATTAATTTTAAAAATACTTATTTCTTGCATTTTACCAATGTGAAACATGCAACAAAAACTTGAAAGGACGACGCAATTTCAAAAGTTAACAAATCATTCCTCTTTATTAGCATTTTTTACAAATCAGTGCAAAGTGGCTTTTTTGGTCATCCGTAAAAAAACATTAATATTGAAGTTAAGAATATCAACCTTTTGTCAACAGATAATGCCACAATGTTCAAAGTTGTAGGTACTATGATAATTTATCTTAATCAAAGTACTACAAATAAACGACTCCACGTTATCTTCAATAAATTAATATATTTAATAACGAAATAACAAATAACGAATAACGAATGAAAAATAATTTGTTTGATGCCAACTATGTAAACATTTATCAAACATCTCCATGGCAATAAATAAATGAAATAGCAATTTACAAATTATCTAATGTCTAAAGAGTTTAATAGTTGGCATCGGTTTATCGGAAACGCACCTTTCGGCGGAACGATTGAACGAATGTAGATGGCGTTGATTTTAATTCTGCGGAGGTAACGCTACAAATTCATTGCATAAAATTCAATTACTTAACGACGCAGAAAATTGGAACAACACTGCATAAAAAAAATTTCTACGAATTTTTATATTAATTTACTTTTTAAACAATTTAAATATTCGTTTTATAAACCGATAAATTTAGTTTTTTGACTTTGTTATCAAATAATTGGTTCTACGATTTCGTCACAACGTGGCGCTAGTGTCTCAGTATCCAAAAATTGATCAAATTTTCATTTATAAAGGTAAAACTAATTGACAGAATTTAATTTTAGTTGACAGAACTAATTTTTGAAATGAGATCTTCTACTTTCTTCCCGTTTCATTTAACCTGTAGAACGTGTAGACAAATCAGTTGAATAATATTTAATTTCTTAAATATTTAATTTTTCAGATCGGAATTTAGCACTGACACAGTTAAAAGTTTAAAAGTATTAATTTCTAAATTCATATATACATACGTGCAAAATGTATCGAGCTAAAGTTTATTATATTTTGTAATTTCAATATGAAGTAATGTAAATAACTATATGGGTGTACATATATATTAATGGATAAGTTTATACTTGATCTTTTTTCATTTATATACACGTGTTATAAATTTTGTTTTGAATATTCGAAATATTCTTATACGCATGCATATGTGCATGTATATTAAAAATATTTGGAGAATAAATGAAATTTAAAAAATTTGTCTATATATAACCATATATTGGTAATTGAATTTGATACGATGTCAACTAAAGTTAGATTAAATTTTCAAATCTAATTATCTCATTCAGATGTATGAACGAAATATATGGGCGATGCATCTGTAGTAAATTTTTTTTATAGATTTATAAACATATAAAATATATAATTATTATCTGATTGCTACTTTATCAAACATTATATTTTTTCATAAGTTATTATTATTTCACTTCCTATACTAATTAAATATTTTTTTTTTTTTTTTTAAATTTTTTTTTTTTTTTTTTATTATTACTTCACTTCCGCCAGAGTGCATTGCGTCTTGTATTCGCGTATATTATAAACAAATATTTACTAATTGTACGAAGAGAATTCTCTAGTTTACGAAATTGTCATTACAGGGAATAGAGTATTTGTGCGTCTATTACGTTAACGTGTGTAAAAGTGAACGGTACAAAAAAAGTTACTGAAGAATACATAAGAAAGGAAAAGCTTGTTTCTTTCAAGCTTCGAGCAATCGTATAGGCGACGGATGACCAATTTACGGAGACAATTGTTGAGTGAAAATTGCATGCACATGCAGTGCGAACAATGGGGAACAAACCCCTCGGCTTGCGCTCTAACCATTCCCCCTGTGTATCACGTACCCTGGAACTCTGACGCATATCCCCACGTAGAGAAAGAGCATACTCGTTTGAAGCGAAACAGCAGCTGACGATCGTAACAATACATTCTCGGCATGTGAGAGCAATATGCGCCGTACGCAGGGTTAGGAGTTGGGAGAGAAGACGGTGAACTTGGTCGCGCGGACGCTACTGGCTGCTAGACTGCTAGATTACCGGTGTTACGGCGTTACAGCGATGTAAGCAGAACGCGTAGGTAGCAGGTAAGCACCTATTTGCTTCGTTGAGATATCCATCTTTCTACTCTAATAAATGGACAAGGCAAGGCAGCGAGGTGGATCAGACTTTCCATCACGGAGATGTACACATACGTATATACATATATTATCTACACATTCTAAGCGTGCATGTTTCTTTTTTTACACGGTCATCGATATACATATATTTAAAGTCAAGTCAAACAAATGAACGTATATGCAATCCAATATGTTCAATTTAATTCATTTCATTCGCTTACAATTAGTGAAACGCTGCAAACTGAGCGCTGTATTAGCGAACAACAACATAAATGTCACTCGTTTTAAATTGATCGAAAAATGCAAAATATAAAATAACAATAGAGTAAGCTAAGAGTAAGGTTAGAGTAAAAGTTCACAACATGAAAAACACGTTGATCGAACTAGACGTTGCTATTCAGTCACACATTCATATATATTTTGTTTCTCTTCCAAAAGTGCACATAATGTGTGTGTGTGCGCGCATGTTATGTGTACACACACACACACACACACACACACACACACACACACTTTATAAAATTCCAATTATACTTTAGCTAGTTTAGCATACTTTATAATTCAATTATATGTCTACCATTAAAATATTATAAAAAATAATTGCAATACATCGATCACAACAATTTTTGATTTTCAATTGAAACCTAGAATCTATTGATTGCTATAAATAGATTAGTTGATGTTAGAGAACGGCGTAACGATGAGTAGATGGAGTAACCTTCTATTAAATAATCTTCGATATTCAGTGGAATAGTACTCTTTTTTCACAATATACATAAGAAAAGAAAACAGAAAAGAACAATACAGCGAAGAAAAAGCGTGAAGAAAAAGCGTGAAGAAAAAGCGTAAAGAAAAAGCGTGAAGAAAAAGCGTGAAGAAAAAGCGTGAAGAAAAAACGAAACAGTGCGGATAGAAGCGAAAAGAGGAAGACGAAGACAAAAAGAAGGATATGCAAAGGAGAAATGGAAGAGGGAAGTAGAAAAAACCATGAGAAAAGCGAGGAGATGCAAGAAATGATACAGGTGTAAGAAGGAAAGATAAGATAAGGAGAAGGAAGGGAAAGAATAGAGAAAAAGAAGGATGCAAGATAGGAAAAAGGTGGAAAAAGAAGACGGAGAGGTGGTGAAGCTGAAAGAGGAGACAGGAAGGGAATAGTAGAGAGAGGTTCTGTTACCTGGTCCGCTCTCCTCTCGTGACGGCAGGTCAGTGTTGCTATACTCGTGAACGAGAACGGATGCATCGACCGGTTATGCGTGATCATTTTCAACTTTCGTCTCTGCTCGTTGCCGTCGAATCGTACATGATTAGTGAAAACGGTTTCCCGATAAAGATGTGGTGATAAAAACGTATACACGTGGAGCAACGATTTCTCCACGCGATGAGATAGAAAATCTCGGCACGGGGTACGTATGTTGTCGTCTCATTCTAATTACATATATGTTAAACACGAAAAAACCAAAACGTCCGTTAATCGGTTAAAAGTAGTTGTAGTTTACACGGTGAAAATGGTGAAATGCATCGCGTGTATCACGCGCGTTGAATTCGTTAAATTCACCTACGTACACAAGTAAATATGTACCCCCTGCCTACGACATACGATCGACATGCCATCATCAGAACGCGGCTAGAGTAATACTATTTTCCAACGCTCGCGTTATTATCGCGTGAATTCGTCACATAATTGCCATGGTTCGCTGTACTCGAATCGAAAAGCTTGATACACTCATTTATGCACGCGGTTCGTACACAGAGTGTTTCCAAAATTATGAAACGACAAAAAAGGAAGTGAAAAAATACACCCTCTTTTTGTTTACTTGGCGCAATTTATAATTTATTATTTACTTTATCGATATTCTTACATATTCACCGTCACCTTTCTATCACATTCTATACCATTTATGCAATTGCCGGTAAGAATATTAATTAACACGGTATTCTGTCAGTATCTTCTACCATTACATCCTCGCAGTTTCGCCTTTTTTCCCTCTTTGTTTATTTATGAACTTGTCGAGAAGAGCAAATATTTCTCTTTACCTTTATTTCTCGATTAGTTGACGGAAATTTTGTTACAAATTTATTATCGATGTGTTATTTTGATTCGTCCAACAGTTTAGAAATAAGAGAACAAACAGATAGTTGTGGGATAATTTTAGAAATGAAGTTTGGTAACATTCGGCGTGGAAAGTAAACTAGTGCGTCGAGTATTTCTCGCAAGCCGCGCGTACATACTTGATATTTACTTATGCGCTAGTGTTGTATGTTTGTATAAATATGGAAATAAGTTGAGAATAGGAAACTAGTCAGGGCGTCGATTCCTTCGACAAAACAAGAACAGGTTTCAGAAAGAACTTTACCATCTCTGTGAAAGGTGTTGTCCCGTAAGACGCAAGGCATGTACATATATGTATATATACATACCCGTATATATCATATACCGTATACATAGAAACATACTAGAGAAGAAAAATACTTTGCTCTAGGATTTCTCTAGAATTTTATAAAATCTGTCGCACAAAAAGGAAAAGCTTGGAAACGTTGGTCAATCGCAAATCGTTTCAATACGTACTCGTGTATTTGTGTATGCGTATTCGAAATTGTCTTCCAAAGAATTTCCTTCTTTTTACACACACACACACACACACACACATACATCTTTCTATTACGTGTATATTTTCTTTATCGAAAAAGAAATCAATCATCTATTTTGCAAACTCAAAACAGAATTCAATTCGTACATAATACTCGAAAATGACGAAAGAGAAGCTGTTAGCTAACAGTTTTTGAACACCAGAGCGACACAGGGCGACACACGATCGGAGACGCGTCCCTGAAATGCTTTTTCTCCGAGAAATTCTCTGAAATTCTCGAGGCAGACGGTGCGCACCTTGCACCATAAACTTGGACTCGTCGGATTGGCACGTTATGTACGGGTTGTGGCAATGTAATGCGGCATAGTAAGGTATGGCGCGTAAGACAGATGTTGACCAAGAAACAAATCAAATAAAAGAGAAACAAAAGGAGAAAGGTGGACGCGACGCGACAACTGAAAGTAGCTTAAAACGAAAGCAGTGCCATAATCTGACGAGCATTACATTTACCGTTACTAATCAATAATCATTTCTACATATCTTTTACAAATTTTTTACATCACAAACGACTTGTCGCTTGTTTCCACTTGTCTTAACATTATTCTTACAAAAACGAAAGAAAATTCATTCATTCCTTCGATTTACCGTACTTGACCTCAACGACCGACGTCCTCGTATCTTGCACGTTTTCAAGTATCGCAGAACGTAGTAAACAAGTATCGCGTATGACATGAAAATGTCTCGTGCAATGAATATTTTGCCTGTCGACATGTTGCGCGCACGACGCACAGTGCCGTTAAGCAACGGTTACATACTTACATACATACTTACCTTAGCCCGGTCACTTGATCTGTGAATATTAGTGCCACAGGTTTCCTAGCCTAGCACAGTGTCATTCTTACAATTAGTAATTACTATTTTAAAGTAAGTTGTCAACATGTTTCAAACCTCGAGTATATATTTAGATATTACTTTCTCTTTGATATTTCGTACACGAATAAGTTTTCTCAAATAACATTTTCACCGTGAACACGAAGAACATGAAGATGAACTGTCATACGGAGTATGAATATGATAAATTTAATAAATATATTATCTGCTTTTCATAAAAATTATATTTTCACGAAAACGAATTTAATCGTTGTAAATTGGTAAACTTTCATTGGTTTAAAACTTGAGGAGAGAAAAGTGAAGAAAGTAGAAATTATCACGCAGGTGTAAATAAAGGTGGAGAAAAATCTCTTCAACGAAAAATACTAAATCGTTTTTTCTTTTTTTAATAAGATTTCACACAATAGATAGATTTCACATAAATAATAAATAGACATAATAAATAGACATAAATAATAATAGACATAAAGATAACATGTGTATATATACGTGTACTATGTACATATGAATATGTATACCAATTGTTGATTAACCGGCTGTTTAACTTTCAGCGATACATTTCTAATTTTCAATCAATCACAGAGTGATATATGCATGTACCAGAGTGGTATGCAGGTACCAATGCTCGTGATAAGGGCGGCGCAAGCGCGAATGTAACCAGTTCTTTCCAAGGAAAACAGATGGTCGGTGGCATTTGTAGTACTCGTACACGTACTCGTACCCGTACTCGTACCCGTACTCGTACCCGTACTCGTACTCGTACTAGCAATTTGTTCGCACTCAGTACGAGTTTGTGCGCCGGTCGAAAAGCATTCGTGTTAAAGCGTTCCTAGTACTAGAAAATATAAAGATCAATATCCTTTATTATCGACCAATTGATTTCGATTATTTTGGTGTCGTGAAATTGTTTATCAATTTAAAAGCAAAAAATTTATGATTCGTATTTAAAAAACCACTCGATTTGTGCTCGATTTGTGCTCGATTTGTGTGTGAATTTACTTTCGTTTCCAACATTATGTATCTCTAAATACCAACTCGTGCCTCAATTGACAAGGAGGAAATGAAAACTCGAGGTGAAAGTCAAATAAAAATCAACGAAACGATGAAAATAAAACAAGAAATGTAGCCTTTAATTTGATATTTAGGAGAACAGTTTCACGCTACGGCATTGAGAGGAAATTTTGTCAAACTTGTGAAAGATAGTCTCTAATGATTTACGAAGTATCGCAGTATCAGAAAAGTTCCGTAACCGTATCGTAAACATGTTAATTTTTTTCCAATTAAGTTACTTGGAGACACGACTTCTACCTTGCGCGCACAGAATTGTGTTTTCGTGATCAATGTCGAATCGCTCGTTGAATTCATTGTTATCGTGCGAGAATTTCCCAGTGAATACGTACCTACCATATGTTTTTACTTATTCACACACAAATTACGTGCAAATTACCAACAGTGTAAGAAAGAATCACAAAGAATCTTCAAATCTATATTCGGAACGGTAATTCGTTAAAAAGAGTGGAACAAGACTCGTTCGATCCATTTTATTTCGAAAGATCGTTAGATCGATCATTATTTCGCACACTATCGACAAAAAAAATTCGCAGCTGGCGAATGTTTTTACTCGAGGATGTTTGACCGATAATTTTATTGAGAAAGAAAAAAAGAATTGACAAACGGCACAGATCGCGACGAGAGAGTATTCTGGTGAGAATTAAGAGGTCATTTGAGAGAAAAGTATGCAGCTACTTTCCAGCTTCATGGCGAGGCACTTGAAGCGAGGAGCATCCTTGAAAAAAGGTACGGCATCGTGGTTGAAGCGTCAGACGAACTAAACTGTTTATTTTAATATTCGAATTCGTCAATATAAATCGGAATATCCAAGTGCAACTAAAGAAAGTTTGAAAGAAATTCTTGTTATCACACTTGTCAATCACGCAACATCAGATCACTCTGTGATCAGAATAGATAGGTAGTGTAGTAATTCTTAATTGAAACTTGAATCTCCATTGCAATTCGAACGAATTTCAATACTTTCACATAAATTTTTACATAAATACATATGTTTATAAAAAGACGAAAAGTTTGATATTTTTGGTTTTAGTATAAAAATAATACTCTCGATTATTTCTCTGATATACATGGTAAACGTGATGTCGCGTCGTAACGTAAACCTGGAAAATATATAATATTCGACTGTTTTTCAAAGAATTAGCCGGAAATTGGAAATCTAGTTACTGGATCGGTATTTACTGAATCGATGTAGTCGAAAGATAAAGAGGAAATGTCAAATATCAATAGTGTAAAAGCAGCGCGAATTTTTTCATTAATTTTCAATCGTTTGCTTGCATTTATTTGTTCGCTTTTGAAAACAGTAGCTTTTTTTCATTTAAGAAAATGTAAATTCACAATTCCGCAGCACGAGTAGCAGATACGTTAACACTTGGAAAGGTTGTGCTATCAATTTCTATACAACGGGTGCTGGTAATGCCAAGGTCTCGTCCTTGATCCTGTTCGCAGTCCCAAGTATATCACGCAGTGCATGTCTACTGACATTATTTCGGTCGTAAAATCTCGTAAAATCAAATCTTTCAAAAAAATCTTTCCTATTTTCAATTAGAGTTTCCTTCTGTTTACACCTACGTTCGATTTTGTCCACCTCTTTTATAACGTACATATTACGCATACGCCTTTACGAATTTACGTCCTACATTTACAAATAAAACAAATTCATTTTACGCTCGATCGAAAATTATGAAATACCATCACCCTTATACTTATAAATTCAACTTTTTCTGACAATAAGTACCAAGTATCAATTTGATACGCTTGTGCGAATGAATAATTAATAATCAACAGCTGATAAATTGTACGCACGAAGGTAATTGATTCTTTTTATTCAAAGAGAGAAAAGTGTAGCTAATAAGAACGAAATAAAAAGAAAGGAATGATGGAAAGAGTAAAGTTGGCTTCACTCTTGGAATCGCACTCGAGATTCGAGATTCACGCGACGTTTGCGAAGGACGAACATAAATTGAGGTAACAAATGGATCAAATGAACGCGATATTCCTTCAAGTGTTCCGAATTCGTCGCTTATGTAGATTGTAACATCGTCTATTAATTACGTCCAAAAGACACTTGCCCTTGTCCTTTGTACCCACCTAATTGCATCGCGACGAAGATTGGTCGAATACCACTCGTAAAACAACGAGAAATTCATTGAAAACGTATTGTAGGAATCGTATTATAGTATAAAAAATTATAGATATTTCATTCATATACGTGATATCGGTATGTAATGCAGGTATGTAATGCATTATAATATAATATAGCATAACATGTATGATCATTTTTTAGATCCAGTCGTGTCGATTTGCAAATTTACTGAAACTTTGTTTCCTGAAAATGAGTCGTGAAAGATAACGGCGTCCCCAATAATTAAAAAAATGATACTTACGTACAGCATACACGCACAGCATACGTGTGCATACACATTCGTGAATTAGCCTTAAGCAGTTACAAATATAACAGCGTCATGGTACAAAATTAACTTTTGCCTTCTTTGATTTTAACTTTCTTCTTGTTTTTTTCTATTTTTCAGGAAAACGTGAAATTACTCGAGGTGAAAATTCTACAGGAAATTGTTCAAATTTCATAGGAGGTTCAGCCTGTGCCGTTAACAATACCGTTGGATACGATACTGCACCCGGGGGTGCCAATATGATCCCCGATGATACTGCACCCGATGAAGATTTCGCTGTAGCTGTTACTCAAAAAACCCAGGTGAGACAAATTTTAGCCTAACCTATCTAAGTAACAAGTATTACGTTGTCATTTAATAGAAAATGATTTGAGACGATCAGCTCTACTTTTGAAATGGATTGTATCCCATGTACACGTACGATAAATTATATTGCACGCAATTAACAAGCAACATGTGTACAAACTGTTTATCGTAACCACTTAATTATAAACGATTTTTCAATCACTCAGTGTGACTAGAAAATCACGAAAGTCATCGCGTCACAGTTCGTGTGACGAACAATCGATGCCTGAAAGTTTACCGGTATTCCGTGATGATGAAATTATCGCGATAGAAAATCACATTGTCGTGATTGTACCGTGTCGTAAATTATGCACGTCTATGATCGTACATAAACGACTAACGCAAGCTTCTTTTTCCATTTCATGTGAAATGCATCGCACGCAAATGTATTGTACAGGTACATAATTCCAGTGGTTCGCGTCCTTGTAAAAACGGTAGGAATTTTTTCGACGAAATTCACGTGATTCGAATTGGTCAACCTCGTCAAAGGGACAGGCGCGTACCCTTGAACAGATTGTACCCCCAGGTACAATATTATTCCCTCCAGGAAATATTCCTTCGAGGTTCTCGGATAAACAATTCAACATTCAACGTCACGTCGCGTGTCTGTTGAATCGTAATTTGAAGATACAGCGCCTACTATGATTTGTCAGAAAATTTCACAAGAGTACAGAAATTTTAATCCCATTTCAATAAAAGCGAAATTATTGTTATCGATAGAGAAATCGATAATCGACGAGGCGCTAATCTTCTGTTATTCTGCGATCTAACAAAGTATCTAGCAAAGCATATAATCTAATAAAGTTTTCATTTTTATCGTTTTTATCAGAGTTCGAAGAGTTGCCTTTACACTATTTCGCTAGACGATAAACATGAAAAATTACAATATCAAGTACATCCAATTAACGAGATTGATAGTAGCCGTTTACAGAGCGACGCCGAGATGCTTATTTCGCTCTTAAATATATATACACTATGCACCACAGGTGCAGAAGAAAAATTATCGCACAGGTACGTGGGAAATACTCCCAGCAACGCTTTCCGGAGCGGAACTCGTGAGAGCCGTCGAGTGATTTTTATCGCAGCATTCCTTGCCTTGCCCTGACGTTAAACAGGAAAAGATAGGTCTTCCTATTAAGCTGTAAATTTCTCAAACAAAAACTGTTTACTTTTATGAAAAACTATTTGCTTTTGTTTATTTATTTTTGTTTTACACCGTTAATGCCAATACAGTTTGACGCAACAATGAACATGGATTTCTTAGATCGACATTCGTAAGTAAAACGAGCTTCACACTTTATCGTTTGCATAAAGGAGAATTATCTGCAAAATTGTTATCCGCAATTTACATTCTTCACAGTGGGTATCTATACATGTACGTATATGTGAATGCATATATGTGTAGGCATCAACAGACTCTTGTTCACTTGCGAATGATATCGACGCGACACGACCATGTCTAACGTTTATCAGATGGGATCGAAGAATTACGTGCAAAGAACACGAATATAACCATACACGTACCTGTGTCATTTTGCCTGACATTTCATTCATATTTTCAAATCTTCATTCATGTTCAAACGTCGATTCGTTGGTTTCGCTTAAATACAACTTTTTCCCATTACGTATTCAAGAAGCTACGCTTCTATTTATTATTTATAATACAATCGCGCGTTTCCTCGGTGCAAAAAATATCACGATTATCTTATTTGTTGATTAATTAAAGGTAACGTTGAATATCACGAATAATAACTTGAAGCGTTAACTTTAAATATTAATACTTTGGTACCTGGTTATTTGCGCGAGGTAGAACGTAAAACTATTGTGCAACATTTCTATTCAAACTCATTCGAATTTCACTCGTACATCTTAACTTGATTATCAAGTCAGGTTGATGTTTCCTACCAACTTTACCAAAGAAATTTCTTAAATATACCCATCTAAATGCAAACACTAGAAATATAATACTACATACATGCACGCGATGTTGCGTGAGGTACACCTGCTTACAGGTATATATTCGGTATATGTACGTAAATATCTACATTTTGTATGTATAAATACATATATAAAGACACACATATACATATTGCGGATCCTACATTCTAACCTATATCCTAATGAAGGAATAATGTTTTTTATTATGCATGACTTTCGCCGTATTTCGTTCTTCAATCAAAAATCATTAAAACTGATTTTTTAATAATTTCTTAAGAATACGTTTGATTATATACGTAAAATTACATATACATATAGATGCATATACATATGTGTACGTGTGTATTCATTTTACGTCATTTATAAAAAGCTAATATCAAATTTGTAATATCGAATTTATAATTTATACTTTTGATATTTGACAATAATATCTATTCGAAACAGATCCTCCATTCTTTATACTTTATGCATATTATTCGTTTATAATGACACTCTCCTCGCTTTTGTCCACGTGTCGTATACACGATGGTGCGAGTACAGGTGCGACAAAGAAAGGTTTAAAAGGAGCAGTCTGTCTTTCAAGAATTATTTGCTGCATCTTCATGAAATGTTTATGAAATATCATTTTGCTTCTACCGACGTGATGACATTCTCAATTGGAATTGAAAATTCGATTCGCTTGTTACAGAGAGATGCAGAAGCCATTCGAAGTGCTTTGTACCTTAGTTTTGCTCTTACGATCGCGTGGCTAATAGGTGCAGCAGGTTTGTCATTGGCATGGTTAGTCCTAGTGTTGGCATTAACAGCGACAATATTTAAAACGAGGATATCCCGTCTCCTTGACTCGACCGTTCGTCGTGAATTGGCCAGGCTACGGCGGAAAAGAGCTTTGTACAAAGATGAAACCGCTGAATGGCTAACTTTACTTCTGAATAAATGGTAATTACGCACTTTTACAAATGTACGTGATGCGTGTATGCATACGCATGTGTATGTATACGTACATATTGCTTCGTACGAAGAGAGACGAAATCGTTCCGCGTATAAAATATTTACAAAGTTGTTAATGATAGATAAATCATCGATCTGACTTGAACGTCAGACAAGAGCAAAAATATTTTTTTTTTTTTCCTTTTATCTGCATCTACCTAACTAAATATTTTTCGTTCCTCTTCGTTCAAGTAATAACAAAATCGAATCCAATTCACGTTCGATCATAGGTATACGCGTACATATACATATGCGTACATCTTGCGTATAATTTTGTTTATAAATGAAAATTATCCACGTATTCGGACCCGTACAGGCGAATGAACGCCTATAGGCGTTCCACTACCAATAGTATGTCGGCATTTGTAATTACTCCACATTCCTCCAGTGCAGTGTGTAACCGTTGCCTTTCACGTTTCACTGTTACTTTACTGCATCGACTTACCAGTTACAGCTACTTATATACGTATGTAAATACCGTTGCTGCTGATGTCTACTTGACAAAACTATAGGTTTCGAATCGTCACTTTTATCATTTATATTAATACGTTTGTACGTTCAATCCGATTTTCTCAAATACACGCATCTCTTATCCGCTAAAAAAAAATAGTGAAAATGTAAGAAATCTCTTACATTTCGTGGCATATTTTCAAGTTAAACGACGTGGTGACACGCCGCTTTAATAAAATTAACAAGTTGTAATATTGTACATGTTATTTATATTAATTGAAGATTTATTTCACAAAATAAAGTTAAAACAAGTCGCTGTAATAGTCACAAAAATGTTTCAATTTTATAAAAATTAATTTTTAATTATTTATATACATATCTGCAACTTGATAACATCATTTATAACATAGGTGGAGATTCAGCGCTGCCAGTATATTTTCTTTAGCAAAAGAAAGACTAGAACCTCTTTTGAACGAAGCAAAGCCAGGAATACTTGGTAAGTTTTGGCAATAACTACGATTGGTTAAATAAAATATTCAAGATTGTTACGCTATTTAAAATTTTTGTATTTAATATCTAACATAATACGTATTTAATACTTGGTTCAATTTATTGGAAACTTGTATCGGATTTTGAAATTCAGAATCATTTGAGGTATTAAATTTCTCAAATCTGAGATTCAAATTTTTCTTACATTTCTTCTTGTATCTTTAAAACGTGTTTGCTGCAAATATTTATCGAAAAATATTTGTTGCAAGAATGTAAAGTCGAAATGATTAATCGTTATATATTCATTTTTCAGTCGTTTCAAATTCCAATATTTATGAATTTATAATTTTATATTACAAATAACTTTAATGGAGAATTTTCTTAGGACCGCTGGAATTGAGAGAGTTGACACTTGGCGAACAAACTCCTTGTGTCACACGCATAAGAACGATAGATTATGCGAATGACGATGACGTTGATGGTCAAACTAGGCAAACGAAATTGTCGATCGAGGCTGACTTACACCTCGATTGTGAACAATTCCGTATGCTCGTTACAACAAGATTATTTGGCAAAGGGTTAGTATATACATATGTAAGTACCTATATGTATACTACGTATAGATACAGTATATATATATATATTTTTTATTTTTAAAAATGTTATTTATCAGTTGGTAATATTCGGTTGAAAAGATTGGTTGAAAACGTTAATATCCTATGAATTAAACGAATAAACATTCATTTCAATTATTATAATATTGCAATATCTATTCGTCGCGGTAACCGATTTATTTGTTACTTTTCAAAAAATTTCATTTGGAATCCAAGGGTTGGCATGGACGTTGATCTGGCTGTGGAGAAACTGTCTCTTTCTGGTACCATACTTGTTAGCCTGACCCTTAATTCCATGGCACCGTTTCCTCACGCAACCTCTTTAAGCGTGAGTTTCTTGGAAAAACCGGATGTTTGGTTCAGCGTGAAAATCTTGCGAGCAGTACAAATGATGGAAATGCCTTTAATTAAAACCTGGATTCACGCGGTGGTGACAGACGCTTTAGCTAGCTGGATCGTCGATCCTGGTCACTTTGAAATGAATCTAAGAGCGCAAGAACGACCCGAGCCCAAATTCGACTCGTTAACTAATTCCATACCACAAGCAGTGCTTACTATCGTTTTATCTCAAAATGGATATTCAGGTACTGCGAATTATCAATCTAGAAACATGAAACAGAAATCTATGCAATCTGCATGTACATATATAGACAAAGATTATAAACATTCAAAAATAGTACAAGCTCGAAATGAATAATTCGAACGAAGTTTCGTTTCATTAAAATGTGAATTCTATACACATCTAATCGTCAAACTTGAGAAATACTCAATGTATCGCATATACAGAGAAAGTCACAACTTTTTTGATATACGTACATGATACACGTCGCTGAATGTAATAGCTAAATGAAATGCTATTTCATAAAAAGTGTAAAAATATTGGCGCGCCTTTTTATTTATAGCCTTCACCGCGGATGAAGTGAGATGGCTCGTGGTAACATTGGGAGATCAAAGACGGATCACAACTCCTCTGAATCCCACGTGGAACGAGGATATATCTTTCTTAGTAGGGGCCCTGGATAACGAGAAAGTCTCTATCAAGTTAAAAGCAAAACGACTTGTCAGCACCATCACGTTGGCTCAGTTCGAACTTGCGCTCGGGACGTATCATTGGGATAGCTCGCAAGTGTAAGTTAATAGACAGTTTACATACATACGTTTGCGTATTTTACAATTACATCGACTTCAAAAGCTACAGAAAAAGGAAAAATATCAATTAAAGAATGCACATTTATATACACAATTTTAACATTTCCATCAAAAAGAATCGAAACCGTATTACAACAAAAGAAACCGTCCCGGAATACTGCCAACATTCCAAACATCAACGCTCGATTAGAGTACACCGCACTACCGAAACTGGATCCAGACTTACCACGACCAGAATTAACGGAAGATAATTCACACTTGTCGGGTAACTCTAAAATTTTTTATATTTCTACCTCTTTACACCTTAACGATGATCAAAATCATCGCGGATCATCGAATGAAGTAATTATCTTGGTCGGTGCTATCCCACTTGATATCTTCAGTGTTGCAAAAGTACACCAATCAAGTGCGAAAATTGTCGAATTCGTAGCTTTCAAGCTTGATTTCTTTCTTTTCTTAATATGCATATACACGTACAGGTACACTTGCAAATGCACGTACATATAGATGCACACATATCATATACACTGTTGCGCACAGCGCACAACCATTGCTATTCACTTTTTGTCAATTGTGCAGCAACGATATGACACGACACTTTGTAAAATCGTTGAACAATAACATACACACGTACATACTTGTATTTGATAAATTTCATATGACTTTGCTACGATTTGTTCAATAAAAAATTGTTTTCAGGAGTGCTCGTCGTTTATATTCATTCGGCAGAGAATCTAAATAGCGACACTTCCCAATGCAATCCTTATTGCACGTTATTTAACAATCGTAAAAAGGTACGCTTTTGCCTGTAGTTATTTGCCCTCTAATACTTTACCTAGTTGAATACCCTTTATTTAACGTTCAGGTGAAAACAACGCATTATGTTCGAAGCACCACGTCGCCCTGCTGGGAAACAAGAGCACAATTTCTTGTTCAGGATTATACTCAAGTGTCTCTAAGTTTTGTTGTATACTCTTGGAATATATCCAAATCGATTGACAGTGACATGCTCGGGCTCGCTATATTATCTTTATCTCAAGTAAGAGTTAATTAGAAAATGAACGATGAAAAGCAATCGATATTTTCTTTTCTATCGTGTGTCGCTAATTACACTTTTTTACATCTGTAATTAGCTACGTTACATTAAATAATTAGCAATGATAATTTTGTCCAGGAAAGTACATGGACAGTTAGAAAAAGATTGATTCTTAGTGGGTCGAACGTTACGTCAACAATGACCGTTTCCGTGCTATTCCATCCTGTTAAAAGCGTACAGCAAGTAGTCACCAGTCGAAGAAGCAGTTTGATCTTTCCAATATCAGACGATGAACCGAAATGTAAAAGAAACAGCTTACCGTGGATGCAACAAGCAGTTAGTACAATCGATACAAACGCAACAATCACGTATACACCACAATACTGGCGTAAATGTTATTTTATTTTTCCTAACGTATTACTTTATATTTTTCTTCGCAGAAACTGTTATTAACTCACAAGGATATAGATCCCGCTTCGTCAGACGTATCCAGTCTACTTTCCACTGGAAGTGGATTAATGGAAGTAACATTGATACGCGCGAAAGATCTTGTTGCAAAAGATCTGAATGGTTTCAGCGATCCTTTTTGCGAATTGAAACTAAACAACGAAACAAAGTACAAGAGCAGCATAAAAAAGAAAACACTGAACCCTTGCTGGGATGAAAGTTCCATCATGGGTTTGCCCAGAATTGGCGAAACTTTGGATGTCGTAAGATTTCTATCTATGCTTATATTGTAACGTATATTGTACATATATGACGAGAGTACAAAAATAGCAGCAGCAACAACAATAATAAATGCAATACCTTTTTACTATTTTTTTACGTAGGTATTATGGGATCATGATACTTTTGGCATGAAGGATTATCTTGGAAAAGTATCATTGACTCTCGACGACATTAGAAAATTATCAAACATCGATCAGTCACATTGGTTCACGTTAAGAGGAACCAAAACCGGATCTGTAGAGTTGAAAATTAAAGTTTTATCCGAGGAGTGCGAGGTACATAAAATTTTTATTTTAACGTTGTTTAACGTTGTTTAAAAGTTTTTCAAGTTAACGTTTGAAACTATTTCCTCCGTTTCGTATTTTTTCACGCAGACTCAAAGCACGTACGCAGCCAGCAATATCAGCGAAAGTTCAACCCAGTTAAATATTGAAAGTTCTGAAACGGTGTCAAACATTATAAGAAGACCTTCAATGGAAAAATCAAAAATGAGATTACACTTGGACGTTGTACCACCGCCGCCACCTCCTCGTACAGTTACTTTGTTAAAACCAATTATTTCTAGTCAAGCTGGTAAATTAGTTTCCAACAATTTAATATAACAAAAATCACATAAACGTTTTTCCCATATCTTTGACGTTTCAATTAGACAAAGCTAGTATCGCAAGCAAAGATTCCAACGAAGTAAATGGAACCGAAAATTCCTGGATACCTAAAGTTATCACAGAATCCATAACAGATGTAGTTGACGAAACTGATACGTCAAAGTTGAGAGAACGGCCATCTCCTCACAACAGTTTAACTCCAAGTCCAGAACAAAGTTTCGGCAAAAAATTACCACAATATAACAGCTTTCGCGTTATGAAACAAAAGGTGATACATTGTTGGATCCATTCTTGAACGATACATTGATTTAACGATAATTTAAAACATTACTATGCACATTACTATGTACAACAACAACGTAACGTACATAGTAACGAGAAGAAAGAATATGCAATAAATAGTAATAAGATCGAAGACTATTTTAATTATTATAAATAATTTTAGATGAAAAGAGGATTAAAACTTCGTAGATTTCGTTCAGAAGTAAATATAGAGGAGAAAAATGAATCAAAGGGCATAACATTAAGCTTGGAACCTAGAGGTGGAGGAGAAGCCGATGCTACAGAACTTTTACAAGAATCTGGTTTAGCCCATGCAGTGTCGCAGCCCGATATGCTCAGCAGAATGAAACAACCTAGTCCCCACTTGAGATTAAGACCGAATGGTTTGTAAATTACACAATCGTACGTACAATCGTGTCTTTGCTTTCAAACATCTGACAAAATTAAATATCGTAAATTACGTACGATGACTTTCTCAACTTGTTTTTACATTATCATCTTTTATACTCTATTTATCGAAACAGAATTGAAGATTGTCAATGGCAGTAAAGAAAAATACTCGGGCATAGAAGGAAAAGTTTTACAAGCTCAAGGTCTTCACGTTGCGCATATCGCTCAGCTGTATTGTCGAATTAAGCTTCAAATGTAAGTATTTAAATATATGTATATACAAAATACAAACATTTATTTAGGAACAATAGAAAAATCCTCCTTACTTATATATTTGTTAGATGTACCAGTCCTGATAAAATTACATCTTTGGCAAACGGTGGTAAAACATTAGCAAAATCTCGACTTTTACCTGCAATGCCTAATCCACAATTCAGTATAGATTTTCACATAGGTGACAATGTTCCTAGACAATCTTTATTAATATTCGAAATCAGAAGTGCTAGCAAAGATATATTAGCTAGCCGGCGTATCACTCTTCATGAATTATTGGGTGAGTATAATTTAAATATAATTTGCTTTGTAATTTAACGAAAGCAAGTTTAAAATTCAACGTACAAATGCTTTACGAAACTAAAGAAAAGTAAAATAAGGCAAATTCTAATCTGAAATTCGAGTGCCTTATTACGAAACTAAAGAGAAGTAGTGACTTAAAAGGCGAAAGTGATTTAAAATCCATAAATTCGTTTCACAACCACGGTGTCATAACACGTATGCATAAATGAATATGTAAATTTTCTATTACATTCAGGCGTTTCCGCGGCAACTGATGAGATTCATACGTGGTTATTATTAAACAACGGAGCATCATTGGAAGTACAAATTGTTCATGGAAGAGAATCGAAAAGTAAATCTACAAAGAAACTCTTTCGATCCTGGTCGGTACATCGAATAGGAAAAATATAAGCTTTTTTTAATCAGTCATATATATATATATATATATGTATGTATATATGTATATCATATATATATCATATATATATGTATGTATGTATGTATGTATGTGTGTGTATTTGTAAAAATTACAATTTTAAAATTTCTCCTGAGAAATAGTAAACATATTTACCAATTGATTTTACATTTTACATATTTTATTACATGTACAGATATATACATAAATAAACTTGTTAATCTTAAAATACGAATCACAATATTTGCATTTTCTATCATAAAACTTATATAAAATATTTCACCTTTCATTATAAACCGATTTAAAAAAAAAAAGACGAATCTATAAAGATAAATAACGACAGCTTTTTCTTGGTGCTTATATCAGATGAACAATTATAACAAACAATTATATTTACAAAAGCGTTGTACAAATATTGTTCATTTCTGACTCGTCTTAACGATTTATTTATACACAAGCAGAGCTGAAAAGAAATTAGAATATTTCTGATAGATTCAGTGCAATCAGAAAGGTAAGCTTGATTAAAATATCACACATACAAATAATACCGTACAGCATTGAACGACAGTGAACAAAAAACAGAAATGTTTATCTAGCTCCTGTGCCATCCTGCTGGACTTCTTTTTACCTCTGCATTGAATATGTACGCTTAAATGAACATTTACATTTGAGTGATTTACACTACTATTACTGTAATCAGCTGACACTGTAATTATTCTGAATAATTATTTTTTGACCATCTGTCATATCATAGAAAATAAATACAAATTAGTTTTAAATCCTTAGCCTTGTATTTTATAACATGCGAAATTTTTCAAGAAAGTAATTTTATTTTCAATTTTCTTATTAAATATGTTATATAAATAAATATATTATATACATAAATATCGTTTTGATAA
>KQ435883.1:1649494-1673861 GCA_001276565.1 Melipona quadrifasciata
CCGTTTCATTTTCATTTTTCATACAGTAATAATGTTCATATCGACCTAATCTTTTCTACGTAAACATGCAGTGAACATTTTTTGGATCTGGTGCGTTCGGATATTAACTATTAGAACAATGACAGTATTTTGTTGGATTTTAGTATGCAAATACTACAGTCGTTTCATAACTTTAAAACTAGTTTTCTTACTAGCTAAAGCTTCAGTGCGTGCATATACATTTTCTGAACTACGTTTAATGATATCTATGTATTCGCTTGATGTTTGAAAGTCACATTTGGTTGTTTCATCGTACGAATAACAATCCGATTTCTGTGCCGTTTGTATCAATTCTGTTTCCAGCTAAGATATAAAAAGATAATATTACATTAACAACAAACAATAACATTTTGATCGCAATTTTTACATAAATCTATTTACCATTGACTCTCTGTTTGCGTTCTTGCGGCACCAATTTTTAGGGTGTACAGAATCTACTCGATCTTGTCTACGTATGTAAAAAGAAACAATTTAGTTATCGATATTGCTCATTTTTATATGTTACTTCTTCGTTGCGTATATATATATATATATATATTTTAACACGTACTTACTTCGATTCAGAATTATATCGTTTTCGCGACGTAAGATATTTCGACGAAAGATATTCTTCTGGATAACTACAAATAGAATTTGTCCTTTGTTTCTTCTCAGTTTCTTCGTACGCACAAGACATTATATCGTCCAAAGATAAACACGATTTAGTAAAATGTTCTTTGCTACACATTGACGGTTCTGTTGCAACTGAACTATATTCATGGTCACTAAAACTTGTATCATTTGGAGGTACCATTTGGAGTTTATCAACACAATCTTCCGGAGCTTCATTTTCTAAATTATAATCTTTACCGTGCCTTCCATTCTTCGAAGTATTATCCACGTCACTGATATTTATTAAAATATCGTTAACAAACGAAACAGGTTCTATAGTTTCATCTTTTTTAATTACGTTATTATCGTTTGAAACGTCATCCCCATTTTGACTGCTGGTAAGTGCCATTTCGCAGCTACTTATAGAATTTGAGCTTCGATCTCTTACACTCACAGAACTCTCAAAACTATCTGTAACATTAGTCGACTTGGACACTGAAATTGGTATCATAATCTCGATGTTACTTTCTATTGCACTTTCATTGTTTACTTGAGAATTGTCTTCGATATTTGTTATATTATTTAAGATGGCATTATTTAAAGTTTCATTACTACTATTACTCGATCTATCTTTTACCAGTACCAACGTTTTATCGTCTATAGCACTTTCTTCCGACTTACAAATTCGTTTCGATCGACTACCTAAAACAAGGGACTGCACAGGTTTGTCTAAACCTTGGTCCAAAGAAGAACCAAGAGAAGATTTTATACTTTTCAGTTGGCACATAGATCGCGAAGATCGGTGACATTTTTCAAAAATTATTTTTCGTATCGGTGGCGTTATACTTTGTTTACTGTTTCCAACTTCAATATCTAAAGACGAAGTAGAATACGTCCGTTTTGAATTATCCAAACTAGAAAAAAGTTTCGTGAAATTGAAAGATATTTTACAAGATATCACTTACAATTAAAATAAAAATGTAACGTACTGAGATTGACTTGGTTTGATATTTATCAAAGTAGCAAGATTTGGAAGCGTTGCTCTCAAGTCTGTCGTTGGAAGGCCGCAGTACCACCTTAATTGAGCTATATTTTTATTTAGCAAGTAAACGGCATAACGGAATTGTAATTTATCTTTACTTCGGGCAAACAGAGGAAATTTGAAAAATACAATTACATAAACGAAAATTAGGCGGATGAATAAAAAATAAAATACTCACTGTCTTTCGTTATCGGGTAAATTTTCTGTAATATGATCTGTAATTTTGCTACGCGATCCATAGTGTACGATGGGATATCTAGTAGGTACGTTGAGAAAATTAGCAATCATTTGCGTAGTATGCGCAACGAATCCCAATGCCACAGCAACTACAGTGTCATTTGACAATTCTAAATCTTCGCTATCCGGTAAATGAACATCGTGTATTCTAAATTTTCCATTTCCACCCTGTATCGTATAAAATGTATCAATTTATAACGATTCTACGCTACTAACATTGGTCTTTTTTATTCATTTCGTATCGTTACTCTTTCAGAATCGATTTCACGTCGTATCAAATATTTCACACATACTTGAGAAATGGGATATATCAAGCTTAATTCCGAAATCAATTGTTTTCTTCTATGAGCAAGTTGACTACTCAACTGAATATACATTTCTCTCGTATCTATTTGATTTTGGCGCCATTCGTGTAGTCTCTCAATGTCTTTATTCAGTTCTCTGTACCTTTCCATTAAAGTGGAACCTAATTACAACAAATACGTTGAAATAACATTACTTTATTTAAATTACGATATATATATATATATATATACATATATCGTAAATAATATTACGCAACAATCGATACCATAATCTTGATTTTCTTCCATAATGTTAGAATGTATCTGATTCAACACTCTCAACTCTCCCATTTTTCTTGCTCTTTCTTGTTCCAACAATTTTGTTCTAAATTTTGCTACCTCTAACTCTTTGCGTATTTTTAATATCTCTGCCTTCTTCTCCCTGTTTACTTTACGAGGTTGAAACAATCTGTTTAACGAGGATTGCGAATACTTGGACGTATGAAAGTTATCTCCAGAAGCAATTTGCATCCGAAGTGTCTGTACCGATTCTGTTTGCTGTTTCAACGCTTGCATTTTATTTCTTAAGCTGCTGAGCTTACTCACTGTATAACTGTCTCTTATTTCAGACGTATTGACTTTTATACGCAGATACCTCTTTAACTCGGGAATTTCAACGAAACAGTATATCGGAGTGAAATATCCACCATGAAATTGAAAAATTAAAGAATTTTCTTTCAAAATAGCTTCTAAATTATTTGGTAATTTTGGACCGATATATGCCAAGCCAGTAAAAGATATGCCCCACGTAAATATGGTCAAATCAGTCGTTACATTATCGACGATCATCCTTTTCCACAATCTTACAATGACTTCTATTACAAAGGAAAAGAAAATGAAAAGAGACGTTTATACGATCGTGTGTTTGTTAGAACAGATGTAAAACTCACCATTGGCAGTAGAATAACTGGTGGCATATATAATTGGTACTTCTAAACTTGACCATCTTGGATTTACATTATCGATTGCTTCGCTCGTATATATAGGAGAAGACATACTCGTTCTATGCAAGGTATAATAAAACCAACAAATTTCGTCGTTCGTATCTGTTTTCAGATTGCATCCTATTATTTGTACAAGATTCCTGAGTCTCAACTGAAAATTATACGTTTCGTTAGCTAATTTGGCACGTGCCAATTTTACGTTGTCTCGTATATAGACACGATCTAAACAAGCATCGTTACAATTAAAGTCTCATTTCGTAGCAATCGAGCAAACCAACGATTAATAAATTAACAAAAGTCAATAATCGTCCAACTGACAATTGCATCAAAGAACAACGTCGAATACGATCACTGACCATATACACACGTTTACGTTGCCACAATCATTTACAATATATGAAATTTCATGAAATCAAGACGACGACAATTATTTTATACTTGGATAATTACCTGTTGTGTAGCAAGGGGAAGCCAAGTTTTATACCGCGGAAAAATACGAGGTTGTAGGGTTAAATCCAAATCTCTAACAAGATTTCTCGTCTCTGAAACCTCCATTATATACTTTCATAACATTGCACAAGTAATATCATTAAAAAAATAAAACGATCCGATGTTGTCGCGCGACAAGAATTTAATTAACGTTCAAACTTTTAACGCACTTTGAGGTTATATGCCTGTCTGTATATACTCGATACTCGAGTAACTAACGATAAATAACGCGGAATATAATATTCGTCTCGCTTAAGATTTTAATCTTTTTAATTCCATCTCTCGACAATAATTATTCCTCTTTAATTTTATTTTAATTATTTTCTAAATTTTGACAGTTCTCCACATTGACATTTTGCAAATATTTCGGCGTTGGTCGAGTTCTTTGATCAATCATCTCCGAGTAGAGTCAAACATTTGTAACTTGAAGTTAGTTTACAACTTTTGCGATTTTCAACGAAAAAATCCTCCAACGCGATACAAGTAACACGATAAATTCAAATTTCAGAACATTGTCACACTGTCACAGCCTACTTTGGACACAAGCCGTCGTGAGAGTAAATTCGGCAACAGTGTCTAGTCTCTCGTCTCGATGTAAAAAGTAATCCAATAACAACAGTCTCCCGCGATTTTACGAAATATTTACAACGATACGCGTTGCCATAGCAAATGACATTAAACAAAAACGAAACACGAGCGCAATGATTTACGTCCGTGTGATTTAGCATCAGCTTTCCATCGCGATACAATTACAATATCTCAAACTACGTACGAAACTCTTACGTTACGATATGGAAATGACGCAAATATAGAAAACGTTCGAAAGGGAATAATTCATCGGTGTTTTCCATCCAATGTTTTAGACAATCGTGTGTAAATATATACATATATATTTTTAAATACATAACAAAATGGTACAAAATACAACAAGCGTTTTCGTAATGCGATCATCGTTAAATCGATCACACGATACACCAACAACAATATGTTTACGCATATATCTTTGTATCACTATATAACACAAGTTGACGCCATTTTCGTGTAATAATTATCCAACTAACGATTACTTTTTTATCTCACGATCTTATACGGTAACGGCAGTAAGGGGTTAACTTGGATATCGTAAATTTGAATAAGACGGACGAACTGTTCATCGCGTATGGACGATCAATTGATCCTTTTGTGCGTCTTCGTTTTCCTTTGTTGCAAACGAAGGTAATTCTGCTTTAGTAGCTAGTTGCAAAGAATGGAACCACCTGAAATAAAATTTGATGAATTCTATCATACAAACGATCAATTTCAACGATACAATTTAGGTTAAGTTGTGAATATATACGCGATGAAACTTACTTTTGTTTATCTTCGTTCGATAACGCTTGTAAATAGTAACTTTTTCTAGAATGATGCATTTTAAGAGCTTTGGGCCTATCCTTGAGACTCAAAGGATCCTCGTCGGATAATTTAGTACCTTCCGTAACGATAAAACCAGGCATGGGAGTTGCCGTCAGAGCCATATTTTCAGATTCAGACTTGAACGTGTACAAAACAAAATCTGCGTGTAACGCAAACCATCGTCGTGTCCAAGGTTTACTTGGTTGTGTCTTTAACATAAGATATCCAGATATAACGGACGAAGCGCTTGCTGAAACTTGCAACAGACTCGGTACCGGCCCGGACGTGGATGTCGAAGAGGGTGACTTGACAAGCGGTTGCGTCAACGCGGCGTAACAGAGGCGGCAAACTCTCATGTTTTTGTTATCTTCGAACAACAACTTTTGATTCGAACACTTGCTGCAAATAACCTACAAACAACGAAAAGTAAAATATCGTAGAAAGAGAAACGAGCGTAAAGTTAAAAACGACAGTTGGAAAATACCGTTAAAGCGACACTCACTATTCCACAGGCTCTGCAACTGTGTTTTCGTTTCATTACAGAAAATATGACCTCGCATATCATGCATCTAGATACGTCGTCGGTCTTTAGAACAAGAGTCTTGACATCACCAGTTTTTAGGCTCGCTTTTCTCTTCATCATCTCTTGCATAGTGTCGAACAACGCTTCGAGCCAAGCTGCCTTTTCTTCAGCCGCATGCGTGTACAGTTCGACGCTTTTATCTTCGTCTCTCACGTAAAATGTGTTTGCTGTTTCCAGATTATCACCTTCGATCACTTGTAAATTTTCGATTAAGAATTTAGCTCTCAAACGATACAATGGCCCGGGTATCAATCTCATCGAACAAAGTAACAACAAATCGGTAAACTGAAACAAAGAACATTTTCATCACTAAAGTCTAACAGACGACAGATTGATCGAACGAGTATTCGTTACACGCATCGGTTGGCAAATTTATGGATCGGCAATCACGTATCCACTGCATCGCTGTATTTGAGCCGCGTGCACGTACGTACCAGAAACAAATGTCTTTCCTGATGATCACCGCTTCTTGCCGAAATTTTAACGATACGACCCTCTTTCACAAGCTCCCGCGTTGCACTAACTAGATCCGTCGTATCGTATATACTCTCTTGTATTTCAAGAAGCTTTTTGAACTTGTCAATCTTCTTCATTGCGTCATTCGTGTGATTAGCAGCGGTAGATACTAATTCCAACGCCTCTACGAGAAAGAAAGCCGTGTCTGTTGGTTTCACTCTACGATTATTATCGTCGCCATCTACGGACGTCTATTTAAACGTGCCTCGTTCAATAGACGTTTAAATAGAAGCCAGTCCTTGCTAGATGCGCATTATTTTATGCGGAAGTAATTCATCGAATCGAATGGAAAGATCCTTACTTTTAGTATCCCTGTAATCAGCACTTTCTTCCGTGAGGTTTCTCAAGTAATCTTTCAGAAGAAGCTCGTATCTCGGTAATCTTTGTATAGGACTTAACATGTGATGAGGCAACGATAACTTGGCACACTCGTCCAATTTTTGAATCTCGTCGACGATCGCAGCAAATCTGGCGACTTTAGTTTGAAGAGTCTGTATCAAGTTGATGGCATAATCAAAGTTTTTTACATATTCCGTGTACATTTTAAGAAAAGGTGCAAAATTCTTCATTATATCTCCGATTCTAGAATCCGATTCCCAATTTTGCATCCTCTCTTGAAGTTGGGGTAGTAGAAAATCGTTGTGAAACTTATAAATCGATTTAATATTAGAGAACATATGCTGAACAGTTTCCGGGGGAAACATGGGACGTGCTCTGTTCTCTTGATCGATTTTGAACTGGAACACTTGATCGATCAGTCGTAAAATATCAACGTAATTCTTTTCGGTAGCTAACAATTCTTCGGCAACGCGACGTGCAATTTTCCTTTTGGAATCCGTACAAACTATCGTGCCCGAAACCGAGTCGTCCACACGATCCACGGTTATCGCAGAATTTGTCTCCAACGATCTTGCATTTGGATCTTCCGATTCTTCTTCGCTCTCAGACTCGCTTATCGCGTACGATTCCACTGCATATCGACGAGAATTTCTTTCCGTGGTTAAATATCTACGATATCGAGAATTTCTATCATTTTTATCCGATCTTTGCGATCTTTCACGATCAAAGTACCAATTAAAACAAACTCTAGTTAAACTTACCTGCTATTTCTGTATTCCAACATGCCACGCGACACCCGTACGAACGGTACTTGCATCGAATTCTCTTCGCTTTCTTCGATGACGATACTTTCTTCCGCCGAACTTCCAGCTGACATTACAAAGGAACGAAATCGCGAGAAACTTGCGAAAGAAGCGATTTTATGGAAAGAACGTCCATCGTATTCTTCCCGTTTCTGATCTTGCGCTATCGTTTCGGGTCGATTGGATTCTTCACTCGCGCATTCCTTCGACTCGTTCAGGTCACTTTTTCCATCCACTACTTGGTCAGATTCCAATTCAGCGTAAAACGTACTGTTGGACGTTTGTGTCTTTGGTGCAAACATCTTGAACGTTTTGTTGCAATCACCTCTATCCTTGGATCTCGTCGTCCAAAGTGAAAAATCTATTGATCGATCCTGTTGCATCCTAACCCTGATAAGTTTAAATTCATTAGTCATTCAAGGATTACAACGCATTACAATTGTTTCGATTTATTTTACAAAAGAAAAGAAACCTATGGTCATTAGTTACCTTTCCGCGATACAGTTGTTTCACTCGATATATACATCGGAGCCTGAATTGGTCGAAACCAGCGTCGATTACCAACAACCGAGCCCCCACGAGCCTTCTTGATTGCACGTTCGTTAAACATGAGTATGCACGTGCATATACATATATCGTTGCACGTTGATGCGAATCAACGAATTCGCTCTATCGGCTCTGCGAACGTATCGTTGTAGCTTCGCACGGGAGAAACGTAATTATTTCGTTAAGCAAAGAACTTGAAATCACAATTCAGAACCACATCCATGTCAACACTTTTGCAGACAAACGTAACTCGACCGTTCGACACGAACTAAACATTTTCCTTTCACCTTCCTAAATCTCTAACTGAGATCAGAGAGAGGATCTCGAAAAGATGACATTTAATATTTTACCAAAAATCGTTAAGAATAATCGACAAGGACAAACGACAAACTCCCTTGCAAATGACAAACTCTTTCATTCGCAACCTCCAATTTTGGTCTACTTTGACTCGTTTATGATCAACACGGGATAGTAGACGAACGATATACGTACGGTAGACAAAATCAGTATAGCTGGATACGCTTTGAGACAACGTACTACGTGCCATCTATATTTATAGACGTACGTGCATACTGACGATGTGTAACCATTGACCATCTTTAGTCAATGGCGTAACTGTAACGCGTGAACGTAGCGTACGTGTATTTTCTATTGTACGCGTATGTAATTTTTATAGAAACGACGGTATATTCGCGCGTTTAAATTTATCAAAATACTTCCGTAACGAGCAAAAAAATAGACAACGTCTATTTGTCAGTCTTCGACATTCACACAGTTCCGATAAAATTGACCAATAGAGAGCGAGATTCGGTCAGCAACGTGCAAAGGTAGGAGAAGGGAGACAAGGAGAGAAAGAGAGTCGTTCAAAAACGAGTCGTTGAGCCTCAAAGAGATATATTCACCGTCCAGTACCGTTCCTTAGAACAACATGTCGATAAAAGACATCGAGATTGTGACAAATGTAAGAATTGAAAATCCAGCTGAAAGTATGTAACTGCATCAAAACTTGAGAATATATACGACTGAATATACGCGATGAGATATATAATTCGAAGAAGGTTACGAATTATGTCTTTTCGTTTCACGATGTAGCTTGGAAGAAAAAGTTTATCATCATTGAGATTGCTCATCTAACGGTGCGTAAAATTGTCGAGCATCTTGATCATTTCCATCTTATTCGATTCCATCTAACATATACCGACCGTCAAGAGGTTTCGCGGGTGTACGAGTTTATGGGTAATATTTCCCAAGATTCTTTGGTGCGAAATTACGAAGCTGCGCGAAACATCGAAAGTTGAATTTGCTGTACGAGAAAGAAAGACGAGAAGAAAAATAGGAGAGAGAAACAAAAGATTCGAATTTTATTCGACTTTATCCTATGTCGTCGTAAATAATAAAAATTCCGACTTACGGCTCGTACTCGTTTCAACAAATGGCGAGTTTTTGGTGTACACGTCTTTCATTTCGTGTCAATGACAACTGAAATCGTCTATCTCGTCGTCGGTTCAATCTTGTTCGTAATTGTCAACGACATTATGTACGTGTGTATAAAAAATATTGCTCGCAAGTGTAGTGGTTCTCCGCGCGTCTCCGTCTCGTGTTGTCTCGTCTCGTCTCGTCTCGTCTCGTTCCGTCTCGTTCCGTCCCGTCCCGTCCCGTCTCGTCTCGTCGTTATATATCGTCAGGCGAATAGTTAATACCGAATATCGAATTGATCAATCGGTGAATCCTCTCGAGACTGGACTCGTACACCTCTCTTCTAAATATTCGAATCCCAAAATATTCAGTGGTCGTCGGTAAAAGGTTAAGTTGATACGACAGACGCTCGATAGACCGTAGAATCTTCAATGCATCGCAAACAAGTGGATGTTGATGATCCCTGTTTCGAGACAGATGCTTACCTGTGGATATGAAACTAAGACACAAAATAATGACGTGGATCATCGACGATCATCGCGAAACGTTCTTTGTTCGCAGCTCTGGATTTGCAGAGAGATATGTCGACGGAAGGCGCAGAACTTTCGAATCGTTTCGTGACTCGAGATGTCGAAACCACGTCAGACGAGACACAGGTAGGAGCACTTTTTGATTTCATTTAACCGATTCTCTCCACTATCTCTTACTTGTTACTTTATTGTATACAGAGCAATCGCATGGATATATTGGAGTGTCTTTCAGTTTTAATTAACGAGAATAATTCTGGATATGATCGAACGGAAGAACTAACGTTGGACGAGCACTTGTTAAGTGGTGGCACAACTTTGACAGCAGTAACATTGCCCGATGGAACGCAAGCATTTGTTACCAATAATTTGAACAATGACGGTTAGAAATTAATCAACACACGAGGGGAATATGCATCAAATGTTGCTCGTATCGACAGCAAATTAAATTTGTGCATGATTCCAAGATTTAACGCACGTACAAAGAATAACGTTCGAACGTCGATAGAGTTGATTAAATTGTAGTTCGTATTCTATCACTTTTGTAAATTTGTTGTCAATATCGCAGATTTGTTTGTTTCACAGACATGGATATAAAGAGGCAAGCAACGCTGGAATTAGAGAGCGGAGATACGATATTGCTTCGAGACATAGCAGAATTTGCCGAAGGTAAGCCACTTCAACTGGAATTGGAGCCAGCAACTTTGATTCAAGCTCGTGACACTACCATAGAAAATGTCGAAAACTATTCATGCGTGGAATTTATCGATGGTAATGCTTACATGGTAGCTGGTAATCTAGATGTTAGCAAAAATTTCTGGGAAATCGAAGACGGCAAATTGAAGAAAAAGGATTCCAAGATTTTATTAAATAAACTGTCAACGTCGAGAATAAGACATCCTTGCCCTAGAGAGGGCTGTTCAAAAGTTTACAGTACACCGCATCATCTCAAGGTAAGGAGGTAACTTTTCAACGTTATTACAAGTTACAAGTCGAATCAGATTTACTTGCAAACACGATCGTTGGTTTTACGACGATTCGTGCGAACAAATCGCATCGACGTCAACTCTGTTAGAATTTGTCGCGCGCTGTGTCGTACGTAAAAATTCGGAGAACGATAATATTTGGGTTAACGTTAATCTGTTTGACTTTGAAAAATTCAATTACAATCACAAGTTTTAAAGCCGACGAAGCGATATTATCACGTTGCGTTAAACCAGGTTCATGAACGATCTCACACCGGTCAACGACCATACAGATGCACACATCCGAAATGTAAGAAGAGCTTCTCAACAGGGTATAGTTTAAAAGCTCACTTGCGCACGCACACAGGAGAGAAACCTTACAAATGTCCAAACGAAACGTGCGATAAAAGTTTCAAAACATCCGGAGATTTATTGAAACACGTACGGACGCATACCGGAGAACGTCCTTTCTTGTGTCCGTTCAATGGTTGCGGTCGTTCCTTTACCACGAGCAACATCAGAAAGGTAAGAGTGTGAAAAAATTTTGAAATTTCACACTACAGATTTGTCACGAAAAATCTCGTATTTCGTCTTTGTACCAGGTTCACGTTAGAACGCACACTGGCGAACGTCCGTATAAATGTACGCAACCTAAATGTGGCAAAGCTTTCGCGAGCGCAACAAACTATAAAAATCACATACGAATTCATTCAGGCGAGAAGCCGTACGTATGCTCGATAGAAAATTGTGGAAGGAGATTCACGGAATATTCTAGTCTTTACAAGCATCATCTTTTCAGTAATTTTTTCAGTTGGTAATTTCTTTTGTACAACGTGCATCGCGTTCGATACATTTCTCTACTTTTTAGGTTCACACGCAACAACGTCCATTCGAATGTAAAATTTGCTTAAGAAGGTACAGGCAAAGTAGCACTCTTGTGATGCACAAAAGAACTGCTCATTCGCTAGTCGATAGCGACGACAACGTCGACGTTGTTTGCCAAGAATCTGTACAAGAATCTTCTAGTCGAAACAAAGATAGACGGAGAGGAAGCATTACGCGCGACGACAGTACTTCGTCGATAAAGGTAATTTGGAAGTTACTTTGCGTTTAGCATTTTTCACCTCGAAAAAAATTTTCAAACGTTTCTCTCTTCGTTTTCGGATATAACCAAAGATCACGGAAAAAGACGGGCAAATACAGATTTCTAAAGCGGTCGATGATTCAAACGACAATGAAACGCAGATTTTATTGGTCGGTGATCCTTCGCAAATCGCAGCGTTACAGGTTCGTCGTCTTTCTACGTTTTTCTTTTATTTCGATCTTGAACTCGATATATCCAGAGAAAGTTAACAGTGGCACGCTCGATGACGTTTACGTTTCACGTTTTCCGCAGAAGATCGAGCTGAATGGTGGATTCGACGAGTCTGGTATCGATACCTCGTTCGAAGAACTAAACATAAAGATCGAAGATATAGAACTTGGATGGCATTGATGCGCGTTTAACATGGCATTTTGACACGACACAAATTGTTTCTTTTATCAATTTTTTTAATCGTCTACCGTCTTTATCGAGTCTTTTACACGTACGTATAATTTGTAATTTTATCACTCTCGGTATCGGTAACTAACAAACTTTTATATAACTTTTGGCCATCACGTCGTTCGAAATGATCAAAGAAGAAGCTTTTCATTTATTAGTTGGGAAAAAATTTCATTCCTTCGTTACTTGGTGTAACCAAGTGTATTCTTTATAAAATAAAGAATGTATTCGAAGATAGGTTTCATCGTTATTAACAAATAAATTAAATTGAAATTTTTAATCGATCCTCTTGAATCTTTATTCGTATTTCATAAGTTTTTCAACGCGTTTCAATGTTGAGCAAGTGACGATACGTTTCTCCCTTTTTTTCTTCCTTCCTTCCTTCCTTCCTTCCTTTTATAAAAGGCGTTGTATAATTTTATATTGTTTGCAATATAAATTATCACAATAGACGTACCGTGAGTTTGCAACGACACGCAAGTCCATACGTGTATCTAGTTTTAAGATATAAAATACAGTTTCGATAGAAAAATGTTGGATGGTACAAGTTGTTTTACAGTTGATAAAATATTATTCCGTAAAACGTGATATCCTGTGACATCCTTTTACATCCTGTAATATTCGATGCTTCATAAATATATACGTACGAGTACACACGTAGGCAACAACGTCGAAAATTTGTAGTAAAAGCGAACGAAGATTCGACGAAAAGTCAATGAAAATTGATCAAGTAGGAAGAAACTGGACGTATAAATTACCTGTATACTCGTTGACCGTGTACAGAAAAGTACACGAATCGTTATTAGCACTAGTTTACTAACCAAATAACTATATTAACGTGTCCAGGTACGAAGTTTGAATTATTCGAAGAGAGAGATCGTTTTTGTAGCAGTTACATACGAACATCGATATCTGTCGTGAGTCGCAGTATACTTGAATAATTTTTACTTTTCTTTTGTTTCTCCCTTTTTCTCTCTCTTTTTTAATTTATTTTTCTTCCTAGCGGTCATTATTCTATTTGCGCCGCACCTGCTTTATTTTTTTAATCTTTATCTTTTCTTGTTTTCTTTCGATGTACTCGCAGTAATTTTGCCGTAATTTTTCTTAAACAAATTTAATTTTATTTCAAATCATCGTGACCAGATAAGAGTATTTCACACACGTTTTTGCTGATTTTTCGAATTTAATTATCATTTTCCTTCTTTCTTTTCTCTCTTTTCTTTTTTTTTTTTTTTTTTTTTTACGTGAAGTTGTTGTCCTTGACGCTTAGCACTCTTGTGACATACTTTTGAACGAGAGTCATTTAAAGTTACTTCCAAAAGTAGTTGGAGCACGTGATCATCCAAGCGACTAGTTCTTGCCTTTATTCTTCCATAAGAAAGAAGATTTTAGGATATTGTTACGCGTGGTTGTTGCGCGATCAAATTGCGCGTTTTAACGAGTAAAATTTACAGATATTGGTGATTTATTGTAAAAACGTGACTTTACCGTTCAATAAATCGTTAAATAAGCGTCAAGGAAGGGTGAATTATTTTTACCAGTTCTTTTCAACTGACATTTGAAGGTAATCTCTCTTGTGTAAACGTAAAGTATTTCTACCCATTTAATTTAGCTATTTAGATAAAGCGCAGTATAATTTGCATTAATTCTGGCTTGTCTGTCGGCGACATGAAAAAAATATCAGGCAATAATTTAGGCAATAACTGAAAAGTTGATTATTTATCACGAAGAAGGCACGCTTGCTTTTCACAGATGGTAAGTACGCGTATAATCTCTAAGCTGTGGTAAATGTTAAAGCGATAAAGAAAGGTTTTAGAAAATTGTGAACTTTCGGCAAAAACTTTTCGCGATAAATAACAATGCGTCGCAATTGACGACATTCGTGACGATATCATTATTCGTGCAATTTTCAAAAAATTGGTAACTCGCAGTGAAAAAGACACATTCGTGCAAAGACACACGTTCGTGTAAAAATATCGACGATAACAATAGTAAAAGTGGAAATTTCAAAAACAACGAGTCGATTGAGTATAAGAGTATAAATAAATCGTAAGGGATGAAGGAGGATACACATCGGGAACATGGATTTAACACGATTTAACCATTTACGATTCAACATTTTACAGCGTTATCAGTATCAAAACGTGTTTGTTCTGTGTTCTCGAGATCGCAACTGTCGTACATACGATATACGTACGTATACGATATCTCACAACCATCGACGTACTTGCTTTCGTTTTATTCGAAGTTGAAACAGACGATCGCGTTTCTCGGTTCAAATCGCAATCGAAATGTTATCGTACGCTACTCTCGCTGCTGACACTGATTTTGTTAACTCCGGTTAATCCACTTTTATTCGATATCTGCTTTAATCTGTCGTCTCAATGTGTACTCACAAAGATAAGCTACTGCATTTTTGTACGTCTGTACGATCGGTGAAGTTTGTACGTACAGAATAAAATTAAATACGTCAACGTGTTCGACACGTCCGAATTTCCCAAATTTCGGATTCGGAGCCGATTTTCCTTCGATTTTATTTTCTTCCGATTTTCACTCTATTCGAGAAACACGGGTGTTTGAGAAGACGAGGCGATTAGTTAGTTACCAACGGCTAACGAACAATAAGCACGGAAATGGAAAAAAGTAAGCAACAGACCGATAACGGTAGCAAAAAAAAATATGTACTCTTTAGGCGATAAATCATGCATTCGATCCATCTTGTTCGATCCTTCGATCTTTCAACCAACAGGATACACATTGCGTTTTACAAAGTACACACATGCTGCGAGTTACGTAAAGAGCATCGTCGAAGGGAACATTTTTGTCACCAACTGCGCGGTAACTGCGAAAATTATAGTCACGCGGCAGACAAACGTCCCCAAGTCGAACCGCAGCCACCGAAGCGATCAGTGTTGTCCAATAATGCGTTTCCTACATTTAAGAAGACAGTCGATTTAACAACTACCGCTTCCCAAACAATTGCAATTAAAATAATTTCGGATCTTTTGTTTCGTTAGAATTGTCTCTCGCTTCTTTGTCCGGTATTGTCAGAAGAAATCTCTGGTCGCAACACGAATTCGCCTGGCATTCGTTCAGTTTCGCGTATCGCTTTTCGCGTATCAATTGTAAAAAGAAGAAAGCGCCACCGATTTTATACGAGTAAATTGTAAGTAAAGTTGTAATTTTTACCATTACTACAGACAATACGATTTACAACGCGTTTGATCGACACTGGACACTTGGACAAGGATCGATCGTTAATTTTCGACAATCGACGTCTAATCGAAAAATTCTTCTTTCAGGACATTGGGTCTGGAAACGGAAATGAAAAAAATAATCGCATTATCGATAAAACGTTTTTAAGTCGATGGCACTTAAAATCGTATCGGATATCTAACGGAATCGTCGTCGAGGGAGAAGGTGACTTTCGAAGGTCGCGAAATCAGAGTCTAAGGAGTTATCACGCGATAATGTTGTCGTCTGCTTGACCGCCTAATAATCTGTTTTTAGTGCAGTAAGAGTGGTAGTAAGAATCGCAACAACGATTCGTCAATCGGCCGTTTCTTCATCGTTGACCGATTGGATATACACGTGTACGTTGCATCACACACGTTGTCGTCATATACCAAACGACAGAAACAAAAATTTAGAAGACAAGGGACGAATCGATGAAACTCGAGAAATTTTCGTATCGTTACTCTGTCGTAAATCTCGACAGTTCCTGACGGTCCATTGCCACTCGGTTCGAAAGGTTGGAAAGTCAAAGAATGTCGAAGAAGCAATGGTTGGTTCTGTTGATGCTGTTCTTGACTTACTTGTTGCTAGGTGCTTCCATTTTCTACCATATCGAGAGTCCCCTAGAAATCGAGCGCGCCAGAGAAGCCAAACGTGAACGGATCGAGATTAACGGTGAGCACAGTTGATCGTGTAATCGGGGAAGAAACGATTATTTTGATAATTTATATATATATATATAAGACGACATCAATTCCACGTGATTTAACGTTCGTACACAGTAAACGCCATTCGACCGTTGAAAAATCAACATAATCGATACAATCAGACGGCAAGTAACAACGAGCGCACGATCTATCGTAAATTTTGTCATTAGCGATTAACATTTGTTAAGAAAGATGGTCGAAATCTCTCTCTCTCTCTCCTTCTATCTCGAATCGTTGAACAACAACAATTAACAATCGTGACAGAGAAAACTAGTTGGTTGAATCGATTCGGTACCGAGTTACGAAGTCAATAGCGCGCGAAATCACTCGGTCGGCCACTCCCCAGAAAACTGTTTAGCAAATTCATCGGATCCTCCTACGATTTCAACGTGACGGATATAAACGATTCGACTGTTACAGAGATTGACAAAGCACGACACAGTTATTCAACGAAATGTTCTTTCTTTGTCGTTAATTTTGTAATTATCACAATCGTAATCTTTAAAATCGACGCTTCCAATCGTTTGGAAAAGAAGAATCAATCGGTATCTTTGATCGAAACTATCTTTCACGATAATCATCGGAAATGTACGTACGTTATTGAATTAAAATCAACAAATTGCAAGGAAATTTGAATCAACGAAGATTTACCTTTACGACATGAAATTTTTTATCCAATGTGTTTGATGTAACTCGTTTCAGAAGGTACATGCGCGTAAATAAAGTTCCACAACCAATTCGAAGCAAGCAGAAAACGCAAGTGATAAACGAAGAAAGTGAAGAGATAAGATAACATTCGTTCGAGAATAGAGATAGTTGAAACGGAGAATATAGAAGAGCGGGCAAAGTTTAAACGCTGGTTACCACACTCGCGATTCGTGTCTTTTTAAAATTCGAATTGCAATTTCTCTCTCTCTCTCTCTCTATAGTTTATTATTTTAAATGTTACGGCAATTATTCAGAGGACGTACAGTACGTATACGATTACTATTCAGATTCTGACGCACGTCTGCTTTTTCAGCTTTACTTCATTCGCACTATGTGCCTAACTTTAAACACGATTACGATGAAATTCTTAGAAAATTGACACGATATTGTGAAAAATCGGTTTATAATTATACCGAAGGAGAGACGGATCTTCTTTATTGGGATTTTTACAACAGCTTTTATTTCGCTTATACCGTCGTCAGCACGATAGGTACGTATTCGGTGTGTGTGTGTGTGTGTACGCACGTGAGTTTTTAGACGTTCATAGAGGAGAAAGTTGGGAAGAAAGATTGTAAAATTATAAAATTTTAATGCCATCGACGTGAAAATTGAAAATGTTGATTATTGACACGTGTAATATAGGTTATGGGAATTTGGCTCCGACAAATATGCTCAGTCGCATCCTGATGATATTTTACGGCCTGATAGGCATTCCTATGAATGGAATTTTATTAACGCAGCTGGGAGAATTTTTTGGGCACGTATTCGTCAAAGCTCATCAGAAGTACAAATCGTACAAACGTGGCCATAGCGACTATTACGCTAGAAAATTGACAACGTTCGAAACGGGCAAAGTTGGATTAGCTGCGCAGATATTCGTTCATTTGATGCCAGGTTTCGTCATGTTTATCTTTTTCCCAGCATTTCTCTTTTGTTACTACGAACGTTGGACCTACGACGAAGCTGTCTACTATGCTTTCGTCACGTTAACGACCATTGGATTCGGAGATTACGTGGCAGGTCAGAAAACATTTTGTCATCGTCATTTCGCCGATCTTACTTTTAATTTACATACAATAATTCGCGCAACGATAAAAATAACGATGAAAAAATATTCGTTTATATCGAAACCGAGACATCGATCGATACACGTGTATCGCATATCTACGTGCGTACGTATTTTTTACACGCAGGACGTTGTTCCCTTCTCTGTAACAATCTAAACACAATATGTGCAGATTGTCGCAAATTATCGACCATGTTGTATCGTATTCGTATTCGATAGGGAAGGACAATAGCAAGGGTAGTGGATTTTTCTTTGTATTATACAAAGCTTTCCTGATCTGTTGGATTTCCTTTGGATTGGGGTACACCGTTATGATTATGACGTTCATCGCGCGAGGTATGCGCAGTAAGAAGATTACTCGAATCGAGCACAAACTGGCGGTCAACTTGAAGCACACGCAAAGTAAAATTTGGAACGAATTCAACAAAGAGATAAACTACTTGCGTCGTGTTTTCAACGAATTAGAGCTGTCTAAGGTCAAGGTAAGTAAAATCCCGATTCTATTCTCTTAATCGATCGATTTCTTCGACAATCGTACATTTCACACATTTCAGAGGGTGTACATCGACGAGTGTTATTGCGAAATTCCACCTTTGAAATTTCCACGTAGCAATAGTTTTCCTGATCTTCGAGATTTACTCTACTGTTCAAAAGAGAAGGACAAGCTGTGTAACAGACCTCGACGTCGCGCCAACAGCGAAGTGGTACCGACAGTAAGCAGTCTCTCTCTCTCTCTCATTTTCTCAAAATTAAACGATAAAGAAAAATTCTAGTAGTAATATATGTAAGAACGAGCAGATATACGTACGTTTTTTTCATTGTTTTTCATTTTTTTTCATTCAGGAAGATCAAATAACTCGAGTCGTTTCTGAGACCGATCTGCAAAGAATCGACAAAACAGCTACATTCGCAACACACGCGATGGTTCAGCCGGCAGAGCTGTTGGCAAGATTGGTGAACGTTCTTGGTTACATACCACCAGTCGCAGAAGACACCGGAGCCGATAATTCAAATCAGACAACTTTCGTTAACCAAGATATTGGATATCGTAGTAGCAAACTCGAAGAGAATAACAAAGAGTCAAATACTCACGCGTCCAACACTGGATCGGGAATTCGAACGATCGGTCGTGAAAAAATACCAGCGTATCGCTTTGCCAAACCTCGTTCAAGAGCGGCTAGCGAGATTAAACTGTACGAAACGAAGAACGAAGATCGGAACGTCGAATGGACTTGGTCCGGTCCAACAGCGGCTAAAAAAGTCGAAGAACTAATGAAATCACGAACGAGCGAATCATCCGACAGAGAACATGGCAATAAAGAAAGAAGATTTTCGAAGCTTCGTAGCTTTGCATTGACAAGATCCGTTTCCAAAGCTCTGGTCTCGTCCGCTCCTTGGAAGGGTCGTTTCTCAACGAGCTCGGAAAAAAAGAACTCGAAATTGGATCCTGAGATTAACAGGGACAACGGACAGTCACTCGCCTCGGAATCTGCGTCGATCGACGACAGACGAGATTCGATCACTTGGAATCTACGAAGACATTATTACACGCATACCGGTGCAGATGGCAACAATCTCAACGCAGAAACTACCAGTCACTTGCTCGAGGAAACCAGTTTGGCCGATTTTTTGAGAGCTCTCACCGTTCTTCACGCAAGTGTCGCTACCAACAGCAGCTGGACCTCCGTTGCGAATGCGGATCAGTTTCAGCGTGATCAACCTCGGAGAAAAATGGGTATCGCTTCTTTGACACCGCCAAAACTTCCCAGTTTGTTCACGTTATTTTCACCTTCTCCACCGTCTACGTCGACGACTCCAGGTAATCAAAACACGCAAGAATCTTACTCAAACGAAAGCAAGCCACTTTCATCTCAAAATCGACGAGATTCGAGAAGAGGTAGTTTGATGTTCGTCACACCCACAACCAACAAGTCGAGAAGATTTTCTTTGAGACCCGTAGCGACACCCGTTGGTCCTCCAACGCCTCCGAAAAATGACTCGCCATACTTGTCGGTAAGTTCAACGATCCACCGATTCAACGAACGATCGATCGATCGATCACGTCGACGACGTTCTCTTTGCCTTTGGAAACGAAACGAATTCTTGATTTCGTTTCAACCTGTTTTCATTCTTTCGCGTGACATTATACTCGACGCTATTTGCATTTTTTTCTTTTTTTTCTTTTTTTTCTTTTTTTTCTTTTTTTCTTTTTTTCTAGGATTCACGAAGAATGCCACAGGAAAATAGATCATCGTTTTTGTTCGAATCGCTGAAAGAACCTCTTATTCTAACGGAAAGAGTACCAGGCCATTCATCGCCAATGAAATCATCCCTGAACGATCGACGTTTCTCGTTACGACCTATCCAAAATCCAAACGGATCTTTATCGGGTGGTAACACTCCCCTCGTTCCTTCGTTCAAGGCTATACCTCGTTGGAAAGCCGGCATGTTGCAACGACAAATTGGTCAAATGAATCTTCGACGTCGAGCCAGAGCCTTCAGTTTGAGCGACGTTCACGCCGAGGATCTCGAGAAAAGAACCGAACCTTTCGACCTATCGTCTAATATCTGCGACAAGCACAATCGCGATGCAAAAGACTGCTGTAAAAGTGTTTCTTCAAACGAGTCCAATGACTCGAGAAATAACGAATTTGTGAAAAATTGCGTCGAAAATTCTGATCAGTTTGCGTCTTCGGTTCGCAGTTTAAACAGACGATATTCGACACTTTCGCAAGAAACTGCTCGTACAAATTCTCTCCGACAGGAAGAAAAAACGGTGCAAATCGTCGAACCAGACACGAGTAAATCGATCGCGGATGCAATCCCGACCGAAAGTATCAATCGTTGGAACGAAGAACGTGCTTTTCGTCGTCGGTTAGGCGATAGATACGGAGAAGAGGAATTGGTTTCTTCGTCCAATACAAACGAACAAATGTTCCCAAATGATTTTTCTACCACTATTGACTTTATTCCCGACTGTAATTTACTCGTCGACGTTGACACGAGTAAGTCACAGGAATCGTTACTAATGGAAGTAAAAATAGAAAATCCCGTTACGAGTATCGTTCGTAATTCTTCCGCAGCCGACGTTTCCTCGAACAATTCACTCGATTCACTTTCAGAATCAAAGATCAGAAAGCACGAGTCACGCCTACCTGTTGATAAATCGTGACATCCCGCAATCATTTTACGACGGTGGTTCCAACTTGGATCAAAGTATGGAAAGATAAATGAAATTTCAAACGTGACACGATTGCGAACGAACAACAAAGTATTTGGAAACGTGCAAAAAGTTACGCGATTGTTTCTCGAATGCCGTCGCTTTCTTTCGTGGTCAATTTCACGAAAACAAAAGATCAGATTCGACAGCAAGGAAAAAAAGAAAAAAGGAAAGAAGAAGAGACGAGACTCTGTTCTCTCTTTATCTCATCATCGACGACACCGATACATACGTTGAATTTCTTTCGAGCGTTCCAAAGCAGCTTTCTACTTTTTTCTTTCGCCTTTTCCTCCCACTTTAAACGAAAGTGGAATCACGGTCGAATCGCTACGATTTCTAAAGGAGACGATATTTCGCAAGAGATGATTTAGCAACACGTAGTATTTTTGATGACATCTGTGCATGTACTTTTATTCGATCGTTGGATATAATAAATCACGTATAATTTAGTTTGTTCAACAGGAACGGAAAATTTTGTTACTTTCTTACGCGTGGAGTTTGCGAAGGAAGCTGTCGTGCAACGTATCTGTAAAAAATTACACTTGGCGAATGGATCGAACAATCACCGTTTGGCACGGTACTATTATTTCACTATATAAACGAACAGTTTGACGTTCAAGTAATTTATTGTACATTTCTATAGCCTTTTCCTTATCTCTTGGATCAAAGACGCTCGTGGAATCGAAACCTCAGCACGTGACGCAACATCTCTCAACGTAACTTCTCCTCTGGCTAGTTCTCCTTCACCGATTATTACAACCAACGGTATCCCACTTTCTTCGCAATACTGCAGTTGCGCGAGCAACTTTACGTTTCTTTTGTAAGATTGTTCAGCTTTCACACCGGCATCCCAAAGAATCGACAAAAGTTTCATTCGTTCTTCGTGCAAATTTTTTTGCGCAGTCGCTACGAATACCTCAACTTCGGTAGTTCGCGTTTTCGCACCTTCGTTGTTTAACTTTGTCTCTAGAACGTTGAAAATTCGCTCGACACCCAACGACAGACCGACGCACGGAATCGATTTGTTTTTGTTGTCAAACATTCCAACCAAATTGTCGTAACGACCACCGCCCGCAACGCTACCAACGCCAACATCGTCACCTAGAAAATAAGGAGAGGAAACAGACGCTGTTTGAACGCATCTTTAAAGAAAGTCTTTAAGAATTTACCCGTCAATATCGCTTCGAATATCACACCCGTGTAATAATCGAGTCCCCTGGCAAGACTGAGATCAAAAATTACTTTGTCCATCACTCGCAATATGTCACAGTACTTGAACAACAATTCCATAGATTCCAGGCCTTTTACCGCAGATTCGTATTTCATTAATTCGTCGTCTTTCCTCAAGTTGGAAATTAATTCTATTTCACCGAATTGCGACACGTAAGTGCCAATTTTGTCAGCGCTGGATTTGTCGAGACCTTTTTCTTCGATCATCTCTTTTCTGACTTCCGACCAGGAATTTTTATCCAATTTATCAATAGACGAACACACGGCACGAAACTTGTCGCTCGGAACGCCACAGGCAGCAAATATACCGTCCAACAGCAATCTGTGATTCAATTTGATCCTATAAGGTCCTACGTCCAGAGATTGCAACGCCTCGCAAATAATACGAATACATTCCGCGTCCGGCATCATAGGATCGTATTGTCCAGCTATGTCGAAATCCTTGAATCGAGAGAAGAAAAATATCAACGACAGGTTCGTCGTCACAACCTTGACACACTCGTACATCGACGTACGTCGATAGACTTACGCATTGGTAGAATTCTCTGTATCTACCCCTGGTTGTGGATGGATTGTCCCTTCGGTAAACTTTTGCTATGTGATACCTTTTTATGGAAGAGATCTTTCCCATTGCCAGATATCTAGCAAAGGGTACGGTCAAGTCGTATCTCAAGGATAAAATTTCTCCACCTTGGTCCTTCAAGTCGTAGATGAGTTTCGAGTCTTCCCCGTACTTTCCTGTCAAAACTTCCTAAGTTGTAAGAAAAGAACTTTTACTCAAAACAGACACGTTGGATTCCAGCGCGAGTCGCAGTTGGCAATTTTTACTTACTTTGCGTTCAAAGACAGGAGTATCTATGGTTTCTGCGCCATGCTTTTTAAACACGGTCACTATTTTATCCAGTACTGCGAGTCGAAGTGCCATTTGTTCAGGACCGTAGTCCCGCGTACCTTTGGGCGTTTTAAGAAGGAGCTTGGAAGGTGCTTCGCCATTCTTGTCTCCCAATCGAGCTTTCAACTCGAGTAATTTGGAAACTTCGTCCGCGATCTACATTGAAAATAGAGAATGAATCGACGCTCGTTGAACACGTATAGATAGATTTTAAATTAACGTCAAAGGTAAGGTTCTCGTCGCTCGTGAAAGAAAACTGCCCATTTGCATATTTTGCGTACCTTTAGCCTCGAAAGCATCGACGCATTGCAATATTTTTGCGCAGGTAGAAAGGCGTTGGTCCACATTGAACGCAACATCCGGTGATTTATAAGAACCAGAATCAAAGAGAAAAGTCCGCCTCAATGTTGATTATCAAACTAGCCGAGAGAACAAATGGTACCATGTAAGTGGACTAGCAAGCAAATGCTACAAACTACACGGTTTGAATTAGGTTCGTGGGACAATGTATAGTTCTTCAGTTAGAAAACTCTGACGGAGGACGTCGTTCGAAAGAGACAACGCGGGGAGGATGCGTATACTCGTCGTACGTAATTCATAGCGACTTTGCTTGCCAGCGAATAAGCACCTCACCTTTCGATCGATCAGGTTTCGGTCGGAGAAACAAAAGTTGCACACACGATCGACCTTTTTCGTCAGAGGCGTAACTGTCTGTTCCAGTTTGGGAAACGCTTTACGCTCGATTCGATCGAAACTTTGAATATTTGAAAACCATCTTTTCAAGTGTGGCCATTTAGAGAGCCGACCGTCGTTGACGAAGGTCACGCAGAAATCAAAAAATATCGCATCTTTCGCAGTAGGAATCCAACCACACACGTAACTGACATCCGCAAAATCGTGATCGATACTTTGCAATTGCGCTTCTAAGTCGAAAGAAACTGTGGAATCCTGAAGAACGTCAAACGATACATTGTCGTCGCGGACAGAGAGGTTA
>KQ435884.1:0-23788 GCA_001276565.1 Melipona quadrifasciata
GAACGATTCTGGGATCCACACGGTGACCTCGTCGGAGAGTACGAGAGCCCACAGGAGAAAGGGACGTCCGCGACCGAGGACCAGCAGCAGGCACACTGTCTGGACAGCGATGGAAGAGGCAATGGAGAACGCGAGTTACTCATGCTCCAATTTGAACTCGCCGAAGATGAAGAGCTCGACGACATCAGGCAGCTCGTGCGTTTGCAACCTCACAAACGCGAAGACAGTCGCATCGTTGGATCTTTCGATCGGGGTACACGACCTTCACGCGTCGAAATACGCCTCCCCCGGACCCGGAGAAGAATTCGTCAAGCGACGTCGCCCTGAGCCGTCTTACGCAATCCGCAGAATCAACAAGTGTCGGATCAAAGTCCGAAAGAAGTCCCTTCGGTCCCATCGGCGTAACGCGATTTCAACCGCGACATCCTCTACCAAGCGATACCGAGGGCTAATGCCCCACCCATTCTAGCGCGTCAACAATAAAAATCATACAGTCCACTTAACAATTAATCCAACACGATCTCGTCACGGACGCGCTAACAATCTTCTTTTGTGCGTTCAATTTTTTTGATAAATTCCTCAAATAAAAATTGTAATGTAAAAGAACGTCGTCTAAAATTTCTGTTGAATGAAAATCAGCATGCAGACGAATATAAGATATTGTTTACTGTTCTTTTGTTCTGTACGTGTGTGCCCAAAAGAAGACTGGTAAATAATTGCATTTCAAAAGCGTTCTTTCATTCTTTTGATTAATAGGTGTACGAATACATATTTTTGTACGAGTACGAAAATTTTATAAACTCCTGGCTACGTTCTGTCCTTCGTTTCTTTTCCTTTCTTTGCTATTTATTTTTCACTGATACGTTGTGATACCTTACTGCGAGAAAGCCTGCGTTCGCGTTGAATCTTTTCTCGTGGATTCCCATTTTAAAATTTATTTTTAGAAGAAAAATTCCATTGAAAGTTCAAATATTACGGAACACTGTTAGACTGGAAAAAAAAGAAAAAAATGCAGTCCATTCAGTTTGATTTACAATAGAACCTGCGAATCGATAGAGGCAAAGATAAAAATTGAGCTTTCAGGTTAATGCAGTTCTTGCATAGACGTATTTTCAACAATTGGGAAACTCTGCCGGTTCTCTCCTTTCACGCTGTTTTTGCAAATTTTATTCAAACGTCAACGCCATTTAAACATGTGTCTCTGTTCACTTGATCGAAACACTCAGCTCGTATATCAGCTAGTTTTTTTTTTTTTCAAATTGAATAGCTAGAGCAAATTTTTTGTTGATTCGGAAACGTAAAAATCTATTCGGAATATAGTGGTTGATTGAAACGAAAACAGAATTGCGAATGAAACGAAATTTAGGGAACAAAATTTTCAAACCGACCGCTGGAAAATGATACTAGGAAACAATATTTTTTATTTTTTAGTATAGAACACACAGCTTAATTAAATAATGTAATTCCTATTGAAATTATTCGTTTTAAATGACTAACTGAACAAAGATACAGGTACAAAACGAATTAAAACAAAAAAAGTATTCGCGTTATTGAAACACATGACAGCAGCTCATGTGTTTCAATAACGCGAGACTTTCAGCAATGTATACATAACACATCTTCTATTTAGAAAACAGAAATTGTGCGCGATAAACACAAGTTACTACCTTATATTTTTATAATAAAAGATCAACAAAAGTTTAAAAAATTTGTGGTGCACAGAAACAAATTTTGGTTATCTCAAATGTTTTTCGTGGCACCAAGTTTGTCAATTTGTCTCGACTCAATTGTCTCCCTGAACCTATCTTTAAGTTGTTGGACATACTATAAACTTGTTCTACTCGCAAATGCCCGACTATAAATATATTCCACTTGCAAGTGTCTGGCTCTAAGCTGACTCATTCTACTTTTGAGCGTCTATACTTAATTTGCTTGCGAATCTTTGACTATAAACGAACTTATTCTGCTTACCGATTATAGACTGATTATAGACAGACTCATTCTACAGTATATGACGAAAAAATTAGCGATCCTAGGACTGATATGTGACATTTTTGTCCAACGATTTTCCCCAAAAAAACGGTTTACAACACAATATATAACAATTTTTTTTACGAATTTAAGGCGATCTTTAATTTTTTATATAAAATGCTATTTTGCCATGAAAGCGGCATTTCGTAAAAAACATTGCAAACACAAAAAATTGTTATACACCGTTGTTCTAGTCATAGTAAACCGTACAACTTTGTCCTATTGTTTCTTGTTGTTTACCATTTCCGAAAAAAAAACATTGGACAAGAATAACACCCTGTATATAATATAAAAGACCGCAATTAAAACCAATATCAACAGAATTGGATTCTTCATAACACTTATTAAGAATATATCGGTACTGTTTCAAGAATCGAATTCTCGTTTGAAGGATATCATAACTGTTTTCAAGCCCTGCTATGTTTCAACAACTATGTTTCAAGAGCACTGTCACGTTGAAATATTGAATTTGGTCCTTCAATTCTGCCACCACACTCATCTACAGTGTGAACCCTCAGTAGATTCGTTCCGTGTTGTATCCAAACTCGGAACTTGAAAATAAATAACACAGATTTCGGCAAAATTTTTTTGGAAAGCCAAGACAGTTGTAGAAAACACTACATATTTTATCTTTTTTCTTTTTTTTCTATTCTGCACGCAAATGCTCAATAAAATATTATTCGCGTTAAAAATATGTGTGTTCAGTTTTGCCCTTCACTGTAATTACTTGAGTATTTTTTCTCATTTCCCGCGTATCTTGCTCGTTCCATTGATCCCCTTGTTGAACTAAATTGCAACTCGTTGGTTCGGAGAAACATCTAATCTTTTCGTTGAATTCTTCGCTGAAGTCTCTTCCTACTTCCTACGAGATGCTACTAGAAGATAGTCGGTTCTTACAATCGATTTTGGTTTACCACAGGATTCACGAGTCATCGATGTCGATAAAGTTTCCGACAACTTATCTACTCTACGCGAAATCGTCAGACTCTATCTAACTCGATTTGCTAGATTCTGTCCTCATTTTACTTTTTAGATTCATCCAAGCCTCACCCGATATGTTTCGTTATTTTTCGTAATTTGCGAAGTATTTCAAGCAGTATATTTGAACATTTATCATTTTCTGGTCATTTCCTACGAATTATTTTCACATCGCCACAATCACTGTTACATATTATTATACAAGATGCGGAAACCCGGTGGATGACGAGCGAATCTAGACAAAATCTGACGACCTTTTCAAGAAAATTGGCTACTTGAGGAATCGGTGAAAATTGAGTGAAGGGTTTATGCGGATTTTTATATAAATTCAGATTTTTGAGAATAGAACGACAGTTCAAAAAATAGTACGACGATAGATAATTGTCTTACCTTCATTTATACCTTCGTTTTTATATTATAATTATTACAGTTTGCAGCTTCGCACATTAAAAAATTGGCAATCTAGTGATGAAAAAATAGACAGAGTTAGGAATTATTAAAGATAAAATAGCATAAAATAAGATGGAAAAGATTCTTAAAACTATATTGGTCCACAACATTAATATTCTTCTAGACAATGTATACCTTTTCTTTTACTATAACTGACACGTAGCACGTGTTAAAATGTAAATATTGAAATATAAGTATATCTAGCATGTGATATGACTTTGAATATAAAGGTAACAAAATTTTAAAATGATGTTAAAGCAGTATTAAGCAAAACTTGCTTTCACAATATTATAGATCATTCCTTATCTGAACTGTTATTTTGTGAATATTTTAATACCCAATGATAACATATGTTGTATTAATAGTAAATGTCTATCTAATTACTAGCAAACAATATTATTGGACAACACAACATTCGAATATCGAGTTATTAATAATATCAGATAAAAATAGTAGTTTGAATGAAAGAAAATTCACATTGAATATAGCGTAGGCAGCACACTCTCTCACGGATTATAATGTTCTTAATTTTACAAAAAACGTCAACTTTGCATACAGTAAGGAGTATATTCGCGGAGAAAGAGTAAACAGAATTATCAGAAGTCAAATGGTTATTGGAGGATGGAGAAGATGTTAGAACCCAACCCCATTGCTGAGATGTTATTGATGGAATTCGATGTAGAGGATGGAGTAGATGCGCTTCTTTCAACTTAATTTTCGAGCTTTACGTAAATCCTCATGGAAGACTACTTCAAGGATAATAAAAATGCACCGCGAAGATTGAATAAACCTCAGACTTTGAAACTCTTTAGCTTCTTCAATTTTTTTTTTCTTATTTTGATTGACATACTTTACAAAATAACCTAAATCACTCGGTATTTACTCATTGCAAATTGTGATATTAATTTGTAAACGTAAGATTGAATCGAGTCGCAGTGAATGCAAATCTAACCTTTACGTGAGAATTATTTGTTTGGGAAATATGTTAATTGTAATTTCACAAAATCCATGCATAAAAAGCAAGAACAGTGAGCAAGTATGAATACAGTGCAAGATAAGGATTTTCTTTTGTCTTTTCATACAATAAAGTTTGCAAAATTAAAGAAAAAGTATCCTCTAAACTAATAATTTTTCGACATGTAGTGATTCAATTAATGTTATAATTTATATATAAAAAGGAATTGTACGATAATAACCTTGGACTCATTCTAAAGCCTGGAAGCTCTACTCTCCAATGCATTGTTCATTTTATTCCAAGATATTTTTACACTATATAACAGATGGCAAACATTCAAAGATTTTTTTGTCGTGACTGTATCTAAAATAAATTTGCTGAGGTCTTTCCTTTACGACGACAGCTCGAAACTTGCTGTACAATTTTTTATTTATCAAACTCTGAATATCGACGAAAATGTTACAGTTTCTTTGATTTTCGTCATCCAAGACATCCAAGTCTAATATTCACGGTTTAATAAATTGGCAAGAAAAAAAGAATCAAGTTTTCATTCTACAGAGAAGACTTTAATTTACAAACACATTTTAAATTCTGTCATGGAAAAAATTTTTCAATGCTTTTATATTTGTAATATTTAATACTATGGTAATTTCACTTAACAGCATTTTCGAAAAACTCGGCCACGTGTTACGTAACGTAAAAATATTTCGAAATAAATTGAATTATGTATTTTAAAAATAGAGGCTTCAAGACGAATCCAGGTTCTTTGTTGTTTTTGTGCAAAACTATGTAATTGTATAATTGCATGGTTTAAAAATTTAAGTTTATTGTTCTTTTACAAAATTATAACAATTTAAATATTTATTTGATGGAATATATCAAAGTTAGCTGCATCGATTAATGAATAAAAAAAAAAAAACTACAAATTTGAGATTTACAGATTTCTACGAAATCACCTTCTTTACGTCCAAACTATTTTGTTTTTTTCTTTTTTTTTATATATAATGAATATATGACGAATAGTTTGCGAGTAATTTGCATTTATAGATTAACATATAGAGTAAAATGTTAGAGATGAAAGGATATGTTTCCATTTTTCCGTTTCAGAGAAAACAAAGTTTGGAAATTTTTCATGTACACTTGTAGGAATATAACTAACTTTTTCCTAGTTTCAAAGTTTCATTTGCAAAAAAAAAAGCAGAGTTTGCCGATGTTTAATTAAGAATGTTTTAATTAAGAATTCACTCAATAGACTTCACTTATTTGATAAATTTTTAAACTAAACTCTTTTGAAATTCTCGTAGAGTTGTGAAATTGCATTCACTCAAGCTTTGCTTGAAACAACGTTCCGTTCAATTTAAAATTAATCAAATTTAAGTGGAAGAATTGATCAAAATAAATGGAAATATAATTATTGAAATAGAATTCAAATGAAATTATTCCGTCCAATTCAAAATTAGTCAAATTTAAAGTCGACAAACAGTGTTTCTTCTCGTAGAATTACCAGTTATGTTACAAAACATAACAGGGACAGGAGATGTCTCCGCATAATCCGCAAGCCCCAGCTGTTTCAAACAGACTCGAATCGGCAAAAGAATTATTTCTGCCACGCTGTCGCCAAGGAAATTCACGTTCTGTTTCTTTCTCCCCATGCCATCTAATGGTTATGTACGTATATAACTGAGAATCTTCAGTCGAAGCGACTGAAACCGGTCCCTCGTAAGAATTATTTCGCGAGCGAATCAACGTCCGAGGTGGAATTCGGCGTGTATCGTCGGGAATTTTATCGACTCCCCACCGTAGAGTTGATGGCGTGGTGCTGGCGGTGACGCGATTTACGGAAACTCGCCCCAGAATGGCCCGCGTCTTCGGCGTTCCTGCACCTGTTGAACTGGGACATCGATCCGGGGCTCCTTACTTACGAGCAGACGAACGCTTCTCCACTCTAGGCCAACCGAACACGGCGATAAATTCAGAGGATGCCAACTTCTCGACAGTTTTATCCGCTTCTTTCGTTGTTCCCGCGCGCGACAGTCGAGTTAATACCGAGACTGGAAAATGGAAACTATGCTACTTTGCAGTTGTTGGGACGATTTAGAAAGGTAATTCGCAAGGAGGGATTGCTAGATTCGCTAGATCAGAAACGTTTGTACATTCTTTCAGTCGCGTTTGAATAATTCTAACCGGATTCCTACAAGTTTCAATTAGCTTCGAGTGCGACGAGTTTTTTCCTCGCGCTAACAATTACTAAATATAATCATAGTAATCTTAATCATTGATTAAATCCTGATTAAACGAAATGCTTAAATGAATCTCGAAACGAAAAATTAAAAAATTTCCAAGTGTACATTCCAACAAAATTTTTTTAAATACGAAAGAACCTATTCATTTCGATCCTTGGTTGAAAACTTTGTGATTTTAGCTTCGTGATCAACTATTGTTACAACTTTACCTACTACTGAGAAATAGAAGTATGTATATTCAAAGTAATTGTTAAAATCGCGATGTGCAAGGAGCCCTATCCTGATCTAAAACATAAAAAACCGGAAAAAAATGTTTCCACTCACGGATATAAAAAATATCCGCAGTCATCAAAAATTCTACGCATACAACCAATCATCAGTGCCGATTCGGACCTTTTTCACCCTACGACATGATTGAGTGACCAGAGAAACAAAAATGCATGCGATTCATTGCGACAAACGAAGAATATGCACTGGATCCAGGAAAGTCGTCGTGAACGTCGTGAAAAAGTGTTATTTGTGAAAATCTACATTTTAATAATGATAAAAATTTCTAATAATTTTACATCAGACTTCAATGGAAAAGGAACTGTGGAGAATGGAATTAATTCAAGTATAATGTGTTAAAGCACTGACACAGCTTTTGAAGCATCGGAAGATTCTTGGAGGATAATGGGAACTAGAGACTGCAGAATCTGTAACAAAACATAAAATATTAGAATTTGTCACCGTTGAATATTCCCAAAGAAGTAAAGAGAAATTGATGTTGTGAAGCATCTGTAACAAAACGTAAAACATTATACTTTGTTGGTAAATTTGAAAAATTGACTAAACTGAAATGATATATTATACCACTATCTGATCTCTTAGAGAGGCATTCTCTTGAGCACTGATTCTAATACCGAAAACGAATATTGACTAAGTATGAAAAAGAAAAAAATAAACAACTATCAACACGCGCGATTAAACAACAATCGGCAAACCTGTCGCGGAAAGTCATTCGGCTGTCGAATTTCGTGACAACAATATATATTACGTTGCATTTCTAACTTTTCTTAATCTATTGGTGGCGTCCCTTCGATGTCATCATTCCTTCGGTACTCTTTTACTTGAACTGTAATTGAATTCTATCTCCACCTTGGGGATCGCGTCGCGTGATTTGTGCATGCTTAACCTCCCTTAGGTTCTCCTCCTCCGAGAGTGAGTGAGTCTGCAGACCTTCCTCGACCTCCCAGTCTCGTTGACTGCTCGAGATCTGTTTTCACGCAAGTCATGTTGATCTGCGGTGAAACTCGATAATCCGTATGCAGCAGAGTGTTATGTCTCTGTTGACACACTCGACACGCACTTGACTTGCACTTGGATACATAGTGTCCCTTGCGTAGGCAATTTAAGCATAAGCGATTACTAATTTGATTCTATCTGGTATGGTCGATCTTATGAGCTTCTCACACGTATGAACGGCGTGATTCTGATGGCGTAAGTAGCATTGGCGCTGAACTATATGAATCTATTTGCGTGATAAAATCCGAAATCTCGCGGGGTAAACTGTTGCTTGGTACGTGGTGATCTCGCTATTGATGTAAATGGCTCCAAGTAATTGCAGAGATCGCTCACATGTGAATTGTTATAAATTGACACGCGAATCCTGGCCAATCCACGTAGCGCTCACTGAATCGCGGTAATATTTGCATAATTGGCAAGCTAATATTGCCAAGTCTCGTGTTTTCGGCGTGGATGCGACGAGTGATCTGTTTTACCTTGATTAGAACTCGCGGTTGCCTCGGTGGCAGCCATGGTGTGCGTCGATTTTAACAGGGAACGTGCCAGGGCGCGGCACTGCACATACTCTAATTTTATTTCTATACGTTCGCGTAAATACACCCCGTCTTCGTCTACGATATCTAATTCTGGTTGTACCTCTTTGAACGTGGAGTACTCGGATTCTAAATCCTCGAGGACTCTCTTAAAGAAGATCGGACTGAGTGTCTGAGTTGTACGTTTTTTAACATTTTATCAAATGCTTGTAATTTAAAACCTTGACGTTTTAAAGTTCTGATCTTATCCCTCAAGTGAGGGAGCCATGATTTTTCGTGGGATTGTTAGAGGTGTAAGGAATCAGGCGATGTTAACCTAGCAAGTGAGTTGTACGTTACCGATTATTATTGACTTGGATGATGCGATAGCCACGATGTTGAAGTTCGACACCGGGTGAACTGGTTCCACTGCTGTTGGATCGGCACTTTGTTGAATGTTGACTTCGATGCGGTGGTGGCCATCGGTGTTGACGCACGATACAGGGTGAAAATGGCTTCACTGCTGTTGTATCGTCACTCCGAATGTACGCTGATATGGATCAAACTTGTCTGAGCTTGGATCCGTGCTCGAAGGACCAAAATGTCTCAGCGCGACGGTGATCTTTGAGGAATGCTGCCCGCTTCGCTGAGGGTTTATGGCAGACTGTGTGTCTTGTGCTAGGAGACTGACCTTTTATATGGAGCGAATGTGTCTACGTTCCAGAAACGGACTCTGCCTCTCAGGGTAGGACAGAGGCCCTTAGATAGGAGAGTAGCGTATTCTGGGAATCCAGCCTGAGTGTCCGTCTCGAGGTGGGTTGTTCTGCGCCAGAACAAAATAAAAACAGTTTAAATTATTAGAAATTTTTATTATTATTAAAATGTAGATTTTCACAAATAACACTGTGTCTTTATGTTTTTCAAGAAATTTTTCACGACGTTCACTTCTACCATGGGATTAGTGCTTGATGAGGATGTTCACGACGACTTTCCTGGATCCAGTGCAGATGATATTCTTCGTTCGTCGCAGTGAGTCGCATGCATTTTTGTTTCTCTGGTCACTTAATCATGTCGTAGGGCGAAAGGTCCGAATCGGCACTGGTGACTGGTTGTATGCGTAGAATTTTTGATGACTGCGAATATTTTTTATATCCGTGAGTGGAAACATTTTTTTCCGGTTTTTTATGTTTTAGATCAGGATAGGGCTCCTTGCACATCGCGATTTTAACAATTACTTTGAATATACATACTTCTATTTCTCAGTAGTAGGTAAAGTTGTAACAATAGTTGATCACGAAGCTAAAATCGCAGAGTTTTCAACCAACGATCGAAATGAATAGGTTTTTTTCGTTTTTAAAAAAATTCTGTTCGATTTTATATGTTTCGTGTACTGAAATTTTTATAGAGAAAAGTGGTACACTTGGAAATTTTTTAATTTAATAGTGGAAGTGGATGTTTTAGAATCCATATATTAAAAGTTCCATGGAAATAAGTTATTTTAGAACGTTTAGTTAAAAATTAATTTTTATAATATTCATATTAATTTTTTTTATATTCATTGAATAATAATATTCAGTGTCGGTTTTTGCTACAAATATTGACAACTTTTTTTATATTGATAAATAAATTATTTGTTCCTCCGACGGAAAAGTTTTTATTTCTGTATTTTTACAATTTTTTTTTTTATTCTGTCTGAAACTTTTATCTTTAAGAACATTTATTTATTTTCATGTTTTCATCGGGACTTGTAAGAACATTTCTCTAAAAAGTTTCACGATTCGCGTTTCAAGTGGGACTTGCAGTGAAAAGCACAACTGTGCCAAAACAGTAAAAAATTGTCGACAATTTGAACTAATGTAACTTTATAGAAAAGGATTACATAACGAGCCACAGTCTCATTTTAAAGTATGAAGCTTCTACTTTTACAGTCGTGAATTTGTTATTTCCGAGGATGATTTTATATCGCGTAGCGAGTAGGAAGCTGGGAACACATTCTTTTCGAAAATTGTAAAAATTTAAACGCTTGTGAAAGCAATAAACAGTCTCTTTTATGACTAAATCTATCGTGGTCGCGAAAATTGAAATATCTTTTCTGCAACAACTTCTTAAAACTCGCTGTACGATTTTTTTCTGGCCATTTTGTTAAACTTGGAACACTAGATGGCAAAATGTTGGACACTTTCGAACATTCAACGTTCAATAAAATAATAAAAAAAATAATTATAAAAATTGTAAAGGGAAAACTTCAATCTTCAAAATAATAATAAATCTAGTCACGAAAAGAAATTATTTTACGTTTGAATTTTTACAATTTTCGAGAAGAATGTGTTGGTTTTTTATCTACGTACGTGATATAAAATCATCTTCGAAAGAGACGACACGTGACTGTCAAAGTAAGTATAAAGTTATATCAATTTAAATTATCTACAATTTTTCATTGCCATTGACTGACATAAAAGTTGCTTAACTTTTTCGACACGTGTTCAAAATTATCAGGATTTCAAAATTCAGAGTTTTAATGCTTCTTGTCTTAGATTTACGGTTTTTTGACAGCAGAGTCCATTTGTTTACGTGATATTTTCCAACAATTGTATTCGATCTACTCGAAATGACCACCAGACTCGCGTTCCTTTCATTTCGTGCAACGATAAACAAGGATAAACAAAATTATAGAAAGTCAATGGCGGTCACTGTAGAGAGGGGTAAAGAGGACGATGGAACGCGACCGCGAATATGATACATAGTTTCGTTCCTGGTTACTATTTATTGAAAAATACTGTCAAGGCAAAGAGGGAAACAATTCAAAGGGATCTGTCTTTCAAAGACAGTGTTTCTTTCGCGAGTGAAAACATGTACATACGTGCAGATGTACACGGAGGAAGGTCTTTGAAGACGAGACGGTGGTGACGGTTGATAACACGGTTTCTTTCACAGAGAGAATCGCGATACGCGCGCGAAATGCACGGTTGAAAACGAAATACAAACACTTTAGTTCCGTTTTTTTTAGCTCTGCGTCGAATGCTTTTTTCCCAGGTTTCCTTCCAAAGCGGAAGGAATTCGGGAATTGCTTCTGAGAAACGGACGCGAACGTCTGGTGTTTCTGACTGATTCCAGTATTTATACAGGGTGATTCACGGGAGGCGTAACGAGCCATATCTCTCTTCTGGTTGAAATTGGAAAAAAATGATGATCATACTTTTCTCGCAAGTGCAATATTGCAGTTGCACTGTTCTTTTTAATAGAAACCTATCTTTTGTTTTAGACATATCGAATCTTTGCGTTATTTTTCACAGAAAAAGTAACACGGTCGTGAATTACATTTTAAACATTTTGTACAACGTTCTTTAATCGTTTTCAACTGCATTGACTTTAGCCATTACTTCGCTATTTATTACGTTTGATCTTTTTTTGTTCTTTAGAAAAACCCATAGAAAAAAGTCTAGAGGATTTAAATCGGGCGAGCGTCCTTTAACTTGGTACGTTCTAACTAAAATATCTTGCAAACTAATCATTTTACGACCATGTTATCCTAATACTCCTTTGTGTAGAATAATATGAAGATTTGACGTAGCCAAAACAAAATAATTCTGTACGGTATGTTCATTTGGAAATTTTCAAAAGTTGAAATATCTCGAAAATAATGCTTTTTCAAATAAAACCCAGTTTCGAGGAGAAAGTACAACTGTTGTGTTTACTTTTTATTTGTTAGGCACCTTCAGAGTAATTTGAGAGTCAATTTCCTTCTTTCAAATAATTTATTATTCAATATGATGCTTAATACTATTTGAAATATTATTACATGAAACGAGAATTTGGAATATTTATGTTTGGAAATATTATTACTTGAAAGACACTATTTCAATGAAATATTTATGTAGCGGACCTATGATTCCTCGACTACGAGTTTCGAACACTCGACTAGCACAAGCCGCAAGTGGCTGCGCGCCTAGCGTCGAGGTCCTACCAATCTTCGATGTTAAGCAAAGCAGCGTGTGGAATCCGCTAGGGAGGGAGGGAGGGAGGGAGGGGTTGCCGGGCCCAGCTTATAGCGGCTTAGTTATAACAACAAGAGCGTGTCTTCTGGGGTAGTCGGCTGCCATCAACAAACCCCACTGATGATGATGAGTCTAGGCAGTGACTCTCCGAGACGAAACACAAATTGCTTTTTCTCTCTCCTCCTTCCCAGTTGCATCCCCCAGGGTCTTCAAATACTTTACATTTACAGTACCCCTTCAATTTACTTCACAATTTTTTAGCGTTAAAATGTATATTTTAATTGAGTTAGTATTAAAATATACAGTTGAAACGCTATTTCATTATTTCAAGAAAGTATATGATTCACTATACGTACATGTTCACTCGAGAAAGTGAAAAATAATTATTCCTATCTACCTGTTTCAAAAATCTCGTTCTTCCCTCTGCTGTGCAATCAAATTGACCGTAGCGACCGTTTGTTTCGCGTTCACGTCGAATAGTCGTTAACACGCAGAAATATTTCATTAGACATACCATAGGAATCGATATAGAGGCGGCGACATAGAGTCAGAACTTTACACAGTGTGAAAGAAACGCTAGTGTAAATCGATCATCATGACGAACGAGTTCCGCCGCTCGCTGCTTTGATCGCCGGTGATCCGCTCGGTTTACCCAACTCCGACGAAATAATGCGTCACGCTTCATGTGTCTGGTTCTCGTCTGTGCTTCTCGGTGAATTACTCGGAAATTGCGGCCATCTTGGATCCATTGTGCGCGTCTCCAAGGGTCAAATAAAAGAAAGGTTATGGTCTTCGTTTGGACGGCCGCACCGGCCGGAGAGTGAGTACCAACTACATACATGCTATTTGTTTACAACGTTTCCTTTTCTTCCTGTTCTTGTTTGTGGCCAACAAGTTGGTGAAATTCGAAATTTTTATCAAAAACAAAACTGATTTCTAATTTTTAACTTTTTCAAATTTCGTGACAAACAAGAATAAACAAACATGTGAAACTTTACTGCAAATAATATTTTATCGAGTACTTGCGTGTGGAATATAAAAGAGAAAAAAAAATGCATATCGTTTTGTAGGATGTTTTGGCTTTCAAAACAAATTTTACCACCGTGCTATCATTACTGTTCCAACAGATGCAAACTGTTTTCGTGTTAACCAAATAATATTGGTTTGTAAAAAAAGTTATATAAAAATCTACTTTAAAAATTTCTGTTTTGGTCATTTTAAATTTGTTTTTTTTTTATTATTGTTGTTGTTTCTAAGATATTTTAACATTGGGGAAGTGTTTTTTTCTTTAAAAATTCAGAAAATTCACGTCTATGTAAAAACAAGGAAAAATTTTACTACAGTTTTCAAGATTGAAACTTTTCGTCTACAACAGTCCTTTAAAACCTGCTGTACAATTTTTTTCCACTATTTTATTGAACTTTGAACGACAAAAATCCAAGATGAATCAGGTCATGGAAAAATTTTTTTAATGTTTCTAGAAATGTTTGAATTTTACAAATTTCGAGAATAAAAGTACTCTTACGTTCCCATCCGCTACGTAATGTAAAACATTTCAGAACAAAATCAATGATAGCAGATTTTGAAAGCAGAGACTTCAAGTGTTAAAACAAGCCCAAATCTATTACTGTACAATTTTTCTTCTGCAAGAATATAATTTTCTAGTTTAAATATCAATGTGTATACTGTATATTTTATACATGGAAAACTCAAAATTCATTTTCCATTGAAAATTTCTTTTGTAATGGTTCTAAACTCTTTTAAAATTGTCTTCCATAAGCTCTGAATAAAAGGATATTTGCGTAGCATAATTTAGTTTTAATGAGAAGTAATTTATTATGACTGACTTCCGAGTTCTTTATTTATTTTTGTGGCCATTTTATATTATTAGTTTCTCTTGTCAGAATTCGAAGCATAATTTTTTTCATTAGCAATTATCTAGAACAATGTCCAATGTTTAGATTATATTCATGTCAACAAATAAAATCTAGATTTATTTGTATGAATTATTATTCAAGCGTGGGAAATTTTCACACGCTTAAAAGTATCCGTGATTATCGATAATCGTTGATCTAATCTAGAGTATCATCCTAGATAATTTCATCTGTGAAAAATCGTGATTATTCCTTCATTGACGACAATAATTTTTAATGCAAATTTTTATGCATTTTTAAATGTTCATGAATATTATTAAAAAAATAAAAAATCGTTTCTTCTACACAAAATTATAATTAACACTCTTCTTTGGATTTATATATTTTTATATATTGTGTGCATTGCGTGCATTCTTGCATCTCCAAATTTCCTAGTTTTCATAAATGCATAAAAATCCGCAGTCTGGCAATTATGAAGCAAAAATTTTTCAAACGAATCGCTACGTCGTTCTAATATCTTGAGTCGAGCACCTTTCAATGTCATCGTGGTCGATAAAGTAAGTTTTATTCTTCGTAATTGTTAGAGTGATTAATAATTAATAGGTAGTAAATTGTTGAAAAAGAAAAGAACATTTATCGCGTGTCTTTCACACGAGCTGAATTTCAAATCGAGTCGTGACATTGAGAATTATTGTCGATCGTATCAGTGCATTTCCATAATAAAAAAGGCGAGCTGTATATTTAATGCACTCTTCTTGAGTCTTGTGTCGATTGTTCGACTCGATTTCTACGCTTTTTAGCGCCAATCAATGAAACAAGGTGAAGAGGAACAACAGTGAAAACAAAAACAGAACTATTTCAATGTCTTCAAAATATCTCTATTCGTTTTAACACTATCTGCCTGTAGAAATAAATGAAAAACAATCGATGCGAATAGCACGTAATAGTAGTAGACAAAAGGTGAAAAGGAAAAAGAATTATAATTCGTTTCATTTCTGTTTTCAAAATTTTTATGTCATCGCAATAACGTTATAATAATTAAAATTTGATCTTACGATCTTGAACCTATATAGAAAAATCATTTTTTTTTTTTCGTTTTGATATTTCCCTTAAAATAAAATGAATCAAATAAAAAATTTGACATTACTGAGAAAATAAAATGTCTTGTAAAAAGTAGAATGTCAATGCAAAATATATACTGAGAAGAAGAACAGTAGAAAAACATTCATTACGTTGTACCAAGGCATACTCTATAATTCCAAGATGAAGTTAAAATGCTCAACAGGACAATGATTAATTTTTTTTTATAATTTCGATTGAAATTAATTTTCTAACACAATTTGTTCTTGACATTAAATTGACACAGTGAAAACATTGACAATGAAAGAATAAAAACTTGAATTTGTAAAGTCATTTATTGGCAAATAGACTAACTTTATCGAACGTACGTATAAATTAAATTTTTTGTTTCAAAAAATTAACGATATTTAAATTGTTATAATTTCATAACGGGAAATAACTTTTATTTCTATAATCTTGGACTCACTTCTCATAAAAATATTTTTACATCATGTAATAAGTGGAAAAGTAAAAATGCTGTTTTTCCTTGAATGTGCTACAAATTTAAATATTTTTAAAAACTTTCTTGAAACATTGAAAAATTTTTTCCATAACTGAATTCAGTTCCTAAAACTTGTTCTACAATTTTTCTTTGCTAAATTATTAAATTTGAACATTAGAGTTAAAATTCAAGAAATTTTGAATTGAATTTTCAATAATTTGGCGAAAAGAAATTCTACAAGTTTCAGGGGATTATTGCGACGGTTCAACCTTCAAATCCATCGTAGATTCTGTAATGAAAAAAATTTTTCAGTGTTTTGAGAGATGTTTGAATTTTTGGAAAAAAATATACTTATTTTCGCAAACTCATTGTATGTAAAATCGTCTTTGGAAGACTGCTCAGGACTGTCAAAATAGAGGTTCTATGCTTCAAAACATCGACAATATCTCAATCATGCTCTTTACAATTACGATAGAATATTAATAATAATTCGAATAAAATTAAATTGTCCATTAATAATAATCAATTTTATGGCAGATATCAATTAGTATTATGCATAGATATAATTAATAGATTTTCAGTAATATTCTTTATAGTTACATCTTTTATAATCTGGATTTTTGGATTTGGAAATTTTTTGATTCCAATAATATTAGGATTTTAATTATTTTCTCCATCATCATTATTATTACTCAATATAGAGTACAGAACAACACATATTGAAACGTTTTTCATCATCGCTTATTTTAATCGCGCTATGTTGTAGAAAATGTTAGAAAATGTACATCCCTGCTACATTTATTTCAAAATTAGCAGAATTGAAAATTGAAGAAGATTATACTATCTATCAATAATATTAATTGTTATAGAGCAGAATAATACTGAATATTAATACTTCATACTAAGTTAATTAGTAGTTTACATAAGAAAGAATCTGTCAAGTGTTATTATATTAACAATTACTTTGCGTGCAATTGACAATTTTTATTACCTATTAATTATAAAAAGTGTTGCAATGTTTCAAAGCAAAAGTGCTCAGTGATACTGAATCTTTTACTCGTATTATTTTCGAATATCATTAGTTTGCAAATAGCACACAGGTACGAATACAAATTTCTTTTTTACGAATACAATTGAGAAACTTTGATCATTCGTAATAAATAATAAAGCACAACAATGGAAAGACATAAATTTCTTTACTCTTCTACTTCCAAGTTTCCAAAAAGTACAAAAATATTTTGGATTACTTGACGAAGTACGTTGTACAATCAGTTTCTAAATTGAATCTTTAAAAGATTCTCTAGGAAGAATAAAAATTTACTTTCGCTCACGAATGAATTTTGAAATTTGGAACGTTGACGACCTAATTTAGCGGATTAAAAATAAAATGTGTCCTAAGATTTTCGAACGAGAATGTATGTCAGAAATAGCTGTACAATACAGAAACACAATAGAAGAAAAATGTGTAAAATTAACACAAGAAATTTTATTACTGTGCTAGTTTGAGTTTTGAAAACAACTTAGTTCAAAAACAGTGCATGTAAATTTAATAATTTTATTTTAATCATTCAAAATTTACGAAATTGCGAAATAGTATTTTTAGCATGTAAATTTTTTACAATGTAAATAACAATGTAAATAGCGATGATCTACGAATAAATTGCGAATAAATTGCAATATGACAGTCACAGTATCCGAATGAAAAAGTGATGCCAGAGTATACTTAAAGATACTAATTATTTTTAAAATTGAAACTTGAGACTTTGTTGGCTTGATATTGACATCCTACACGTGGAATAATTTCAGCGTAGACAATCCTTTAAAATATTTAACAAATGACCTCTCATAGTAAACATATATTAGATCCAGGAAGATCACTTTTAAATTAATTTTATAATCATTACAGCAAAAAAAAAAGTCGTAAAGGGTTTAAGATTCGGGATGCTGGAAGGAATGGTGGACTTGGGGGGTTATGAGAGAGAAGGAAGGTTGCGTTTCGTCTCGGAGTCACTGCCCAGACTCAATCAGTGGGGTGGGTTGATGGCAGCGACTCCTTATACCCCAGACGCTTGTTATTCTAACTACCCGCTAAGTCTGGCCCGATCTCTAGCGGGGTTCCGCACACTGCTTTTTTTTGCTTAACGTCGGAGATCGAGCAGGACCTCGACGCTAGGCGCGCAGTCACTTGCAGCTTGTACTGGTCAGTGTTCGGAACTCGTAGTTGAGGAATCCTAGGCCTCTACAGTCGCAAATCGAGGAAACGCGACTGAACGTAAAAAAATTTTAATTTTTAAACAGTGTCGTTTGATTCTTTGATAAGAACAGCGTTAAAAAGATATTGTTTGAAAGTGTTCGTTTTACACACCTACGAACGCGTTTCGAAAACGTTCCGATGGCAAATCGGCAATGAGTAGTAGTCGTGTATTCCGAAGGGAATTTCCAAAGGGATTTGAATCTGGTTGGTGTACCCGTGTCACAGCGCGCGTTATGGAACAAGAGTTTGCTATGCACGCGTGTATCTCGATCGTGTCACGTTTCCAGTTCTGCAAGCGATACTCCAACTTTGTATTATATCGACTACCACTTCGCTTCCAATAAATTTCACTTGCTCCGAACCTTCCTGCTCCCTGCTCTGGTTTAATATTATCGCGCATATGTGTGTGTGGCTGCGTCGTATCGTACATTTGTACCAAGTTCTGCACTTTATTTTCGCATCGTTCGTCGTTATTTTCACCCATTACGTTCCAATCGATAGTTATTTCCCGCGAGATGCATCAGGATCATTTTTGTTTTCGTTGTTAGATTTGTAAATTTCTCAAGCAATCCTCTTCTGAACACGTGTACATGGGTCGCAAAATTACGTAGGACACCGCAATTCCAGGAGAAATTATCTTGACCTTCAAAATTCGAGGCTAAAATTTCAAACTTTTTTTAAAAATTTGTATTCTATTTGATCACGAGGATCAAATTTGCCAAAATAGCCACAGGCCTTATCTTTTTGAATTTTGTTGAAAGTTGTGTACTCGGTATAAAGTTATCACTTTTGTTGTGGTTTATTCGGTTTTTTTTGTTGTAACAATTTTCTACATTGTGTCAGCTAACTCTTTCTTGATTAATTTCGTTGACTTTTTCAAAATGTAATCTCTTTTTTTGACGCGGATGAAAACTATCATCGATGGCTCTGAAATTTATTAATCTGTAATACATAGTACTGCCTCTCGTTGTTACAAGAATTACATTTTCACATTTTCACATTGAGTTTATTCTAATTCGTTCATTAAAAAATTACCAAAAAAGGAAGAAAATTTGGAATTTACAATTTCTAACATTCGTCATTTTATCAATTTGCAATCTGAATAATAATTATCTTGATTTCTTTGTTTCATAGTCCATTGATGGCAAAATAAAATCAAGAAAAAAATTAATTAATGAAAGAGAAACTAAATAAACCACAAAAGAAACTGTAACTGTAACGTACTTTAAAACTTTTAAAGGAAAGGGTCATAGATTAATTGTGAAAAATATTTATGAGAATTATTAGAATTCTGCAACCTTTGCAGATCAATGCAAATGTAAATATTTGCTCCTTAAATGTAAACATTTTGCAAATAAAATAGCTGTAAAAATTATTCGAACATGATCCAAAATGTCGAGTAGAACACAATAGAAGAAAAGAATTCAAGTATAGAATTCTCTGACATACACTGACTCCAAAAAGTATCCATTTTTCAATGAAAGATTATCGATACTTTCATCTCTTGTAATTTTTATGAAAATAAAAAGACATCATATGACAAATTTTAATTTTAAGCGATCGTTGCGAAGATGATAGATTTAGTTATGAAAAGAAGTTTTTCAATATCCATAAAAACGTTTGAGTCCGCGACATCTTGTCGAGAGAAGCACCTTCACTTATTTCTTTTTGAAATGATGTAAAAAGTCATCGGTTGAAAAGAACGAAGTCTGTACTGTGAAAGTTCAAGAGCTTCGCGCTTTATAACGAGCCTAGTTAGATTGTTCTCGCGATTTTATCTCAAAACTTTGCGAAAGAAGAATCGTTGGAACAATTCGATCGAGCTCGTTTGAAAGCGCAAAGATACTTTTTCTTCCGATAGTTTTACAAATTCAAATGTCCTTGCGCGCACTGAAAAATTTTCTTGACAATTAAATCCATCGTGAAGATTCCACTTGAAAATTAAAGTTTCTAGTTTGCAACGATCCCTTGAAATCTGTTGCTTTTTTTCATTTACAAGATATCGACAATTTTGAATGTACAGGTACTTTTTCGGAGTCATTGAATTTTTACACTAAAAATAATAGTAAAAGCAAGTTTGTTGGATTTTAATTACTATTATTTATTCTTACAATCAACTCTGTCATAATACGGCATTCTAAAAACACAATTTTCATGCAACGTGGTACAAAAATTGCGACAGCTGTCCTGCAATATGATATTTTAATAACACGATTTTCATAAAGCGACTTAATAAACTTAGATAACCTTTACATAACACGAATTTTTATATCACACTGTTTTTGTATCCCAAGTTTCGCTTAGCACGGTTTCGATGCAATACGGAACGAATAAATCACACGTAGGATACTGTAGGATATTATTATATTATAAATCATATATATCAATTATAATTATTACAATGATTATACTTTTAATATTACACAATGACAAGACAGGAAAAATTATTTTTTGGTTTTTTTTTGGAAGTGATGCAAGTTTATTTATTTATATATTGAGACATTTATTTATTTGTGTTGGAAAATATTAATAAATATTAATAAATTCGGGCAATGTTTTTAAAACTATAAGCACGTTAAATTTTATTACGTGATAATAATTAATAAAGTTATTGAAGAAAATGAAATCTTTTTTAAGCTACAAATGGATTTGCACCACGTTCAATAATAACATGAACAATGTCAATTTTAAGTTTATATTTTAATCCAAGTAGGCCTTTTTGAAACGTTTTTTTTTTTTTTTTTAACAAAAGATAATAGTTAAGATGAAGACGTAGAAATAAACGTAAAATTGAATTTACTGAAAAGTATGTTCTGTTATATGATAAAACAATTTACGATAAAGCAATAATTTCATATTTTATTCGTGATGAATAGAAACAAAGCAAGAATGTTGTTATATTTATCTTTTGTTATAGATGTGGAAGTTGCACACAACTGTAAATTTTTTGGCCCTTCTCGTTTCTCAAACAAATTCAAAACTTTAAACTTCACTCAGCGTATCTTTTTGATACTTGCTCTTCTAGGGATTTCGACAAGGAAAAATCTTCTCGTTCCACTTCACGCGAAAGAAAGTTATTTGTTTTTCGACAATTTTTTATTATATTACAACAATTCTGAGCAATGTACAATAGACTTGTCCGACTTTCAGAAAAAGAAAAAAACATTCTTGCAGTAACATTTAACGGTTAAATTCGTATTTCGATGAATTTACGAGGATATTGTACAACATTGACTTTGTTGATATAAATATGAAAAGAAAACATATCTAACTAAAATTAGCCTTAATTTAGCTTTAATTTTTTTCCAAAACTAGACATGTATCACTTTTAAGAAAAAAATGGTTAAGAGCACTCAGACCAAATGACGTTGAATTTTTTTTTGTAATAAAATGATATATTAATCCCTTTTTATATTCGAAAAGATGTTATTAAAATTAATTTTTATTTATTCAATACGATTAAAAAGTTATGGCGACGAATAATCTTTTCAAGAGTAACTTTGAAGAGCTATTAGTCCCTCTTTATCATTTAACACCCGGGAATTTCAAGTTGATATCTGCAACAGTTTTGGAGGAAACTGAGCTTGTAACACTTTATCTGCTCTACCCTGTATATCATCAAGCACACTTTCCCAAGTAGCTTCCGAAAGACTTTGGCTTGGTGTTATTTAAAAGTTGTGATTAACAAACAAATTTGAATTAACCGGGATTTATTGATCATTTTCTTTTAAAAGAAATTGACTATTAATATTATATCTCGGTTATTGGATTGGACATAAATTTAAAGATAAATTTAAAAGCCTGCTGGTGAATTTTGTATTGGGAAAACAATGCTTTTAACAAAAAAGAAGAAAGCTTCTCACATGGCAATTTTCAATGAAAAAATAATTTTCTTACAAATGAATTGATAAATCGAAAATTTGAAATGTGTAATAGAGGTACGGCTATTTTTATGAACAACTACGTTATCAATAATTTACGTACAAATCTTGATATTTAACAATTATATTCTAATAGTAATATTGATAAATAATAATACAAATATAATTATTTATCGATATTAAAATAAATACTCGTTCAATATATATAATAAAATAATTTATTCAAAATGATCTGTTTGCTTAATTTTTAGTTGATACTTTAGCTGATACATAACACGATGATCACTAGTGACCATAATAATTCGTTCCTATAAGTATTCTAGAATAATTAATTAAAAATGAACATCGTTAACAAAGAATTTTAAATAACATAAATAACTAGGTAATACCATAAAATAAAAAATACGCTTTAGTTGTACTTTGGACCAAGACAAATAATAGATTATTTCATCTATTATTAATAACAATTGGATATACAGGAATCGGTCTCTTCATTTTTACAAGTATTTAAACCAAAGTGCGAGTGAATCTCGTCGTGATTTTTCTGCAGTCAACAATCTAATCGACTATTTGTCAGAGCTCTGTTTGAGTGATGCGATTCACAAATTTACTGAATGATAATAAATTAAATTAATTAAATTGAACGAACAAACAGACTTGTGACAGCGGAAATTACTCTCTTTCATTTCGGATACCGGACCTTTCGTTCTTTGCATCGCGCGCGATTGCGGAATATGAATAGGAACAACCAATCTCTGCTCGAAGGAGCGAACGTTCGACAAGGATAGACAAAAGAGTAAGGTGCATCGAGGTCATCGAGGTTACGACGAGAAATCCTATGCCAGATATCGGTTTGATAAAACGGAAACGTACAGGGTGTAACTAAAGAAGAGGAAGAAAAGAATTGTTTCCTTCGTTCTTACTTGAATTTGGGTAATTCTAGACGATTCAAAAGATCATTCTACGTACGAAAATGAGGACAAAAATCTAAAAAAATTTTTTTCGTAATCTTCGTTTTCGAGAAAATCGAGTTTATTTGTCGAGTACACACGTACCAAGGCAATTTTTAACGAAACACATTCTCAGAGTTATATTGTTGAAAACGAAAAAATTCCATTCTACACTTTTCGCTTATTTTTGTGTGCATAGAATGTCGACTCTTTAAATTCTCGATAAATTCTCAAATTTTCTCGAAAACCTAAGCTTCAACGAAAAAGTTTTATTCTCTCTTTTCGACTCGTTTTTTTTTCACGTAGAATCACCTACTCGGTTGTACCATGTTTTTACGGAACACTCTGTATATAAGAGTAGAAGATGTACGCCGTAGAACATCAGGCCTTTTGTGTTTTCCCCGGGTTTCCGCGAAAATTTCCGCTCGCAGAACCTTCTCCCTTCCTTCGTGAGTGGCTCGTTGAACGTGCTCCAGATAGACTCGACTCGATACCGACAATCGCCCCGTCGAATCGAATGTTAAGCGTTATTTACCGCGCGCGGGTGGGACGAGCTCGCAAGCTGCAGCCGCGGAGACAAGTGTTCGAAAAACTGAATAGACGAAATCGATCCCATTGGGATCGATCGCGTAATTTCTAGTCGTTCTTCTACGCGGTTCGTGTAGATACTCGTCACGATGGAAATACAATGTGTTTAACAAGAACTTGCCTGAAAAGAAAGTATTGCACAGATCGAAAGTACACCTAAAATATTATTACGCACTAATCGCTAGCGATTGTTGCTTGGATGCGACGAGACGTGCTTTTCACCAACTTTTCA
>KQ435884.1:35056-45899 GCA_001276565.1 Melipona quadrifasciata
AATAATAATTAACTTGTTTGCAAAATTATTTTTAAAAATAAGATAACATGTTTGTTAAATTCAATAAACATTCTCCCATTTTAGATAATTGTCACGAATTTTGCTTACTGATTGGTAGATTGCAAATGTTTATGCAGTTTCATATTTTTGGAACAATAATTAAGCGAATAAATGAAATCTAAACAGAGAATTATCCTATCTCTTAAACATTATAAAGAGAATTACACATTTAATTTGTAATTGCATCTGCAAATTTTCTATAAATATTGATTCGTGAAATTTTACTTATCATAGTTGCGATACAAACACATTATTTTAATCAATTTTTATAATTACGATGTTATTTCTTATAAACAACATACAACTTGCTTATTAACAAGAGAAATACTTGATACAATAATCTTATAAAAATTATGAGAACTCGGTGCTAAGTCTACGAAGAACAGTAAATTCTGTTAAACTTTATGTAGGTCAAATATCTTAACTTTACTCTTCTCAGGGACATGTTTTTACCATTTCTGTTGTTCCGCGTTTTTGCCCTTAAGTTACAGAAACTTGCGGCATCTGGGCAGCTTCTTTTGTATGAAACAATCTCGTTACTCGCGAAATTATGTGAATTCACACTTTGAGCTTATAAAGTAAGTGACGAGAAAAATAAAATGATCAATTATCTACAAAAAAGCGTAATGTGAAAGAAATCATTATCACGCTCCATTCAATTCATTAAAATCATTTATGCTGAATCCATACTGGCTAGTGTTACAAAGAGAAAAAAGGAAAGCGCCAGAGCTAGATGAAATATTATTTCAAATAGTAAATAATAAATGATCTGTTTTATTTTAAATTGAACGTATAACTCTAAAAATAAATCCTATTCGTTGACATTAGAACTATCTGACGACTAAAGTGTAAAATTTTTAGCAGAGAAATTAAAGTGCAAGGGACAAGAGGTTTGTAATACAACACTTTTATTCATATATTTTGCTAAGAATGACTTGAGTATTTAAAAATATATTGTTCTAAATGTACAAAATTCCATCACTTTGGTAGTTCTAGTGTTAAACTGATCGATTTTACGTTGTCATTAACGTATAGTTCTCATATTCTTAATATCATGATTTTTTTATTTTACTCGGAAAAATTTCTATTGATACATTTTTGTTCTTACTTTACAAGAAAGTAAGTGTGACAATTTTTTATGTAAATCTAATGCTTGGTGCTAAACTTGTTATACTAGTGTTATACAGATTATTGTACTCATAAATAAATTTCTAAGATAAAAGTATTTTTTTTATTGGAAATCAGTCTTTTTTGTAAATTTTGCTCTTAGTGAAACTTGATGAAAAAAATAGTTGCAGTTCTTCGAAAAGAATGAAAATTAGTAAATAATAAATAATTCTATTTATTTTAAAATATACGTATAACTATGAAAACAAAATGTTTTTATTTTATTTGATACAGTAAGTTTTCAAAATAGTATTTTATTCGAAGAATATTGGAAATATTTTCTTTATTTTAAATATTATAATAGCTCACAATAGTTTGTATACTGTCTATCAAAAATCGTGCAAACATAAAATGAAAGAAGCAAGTAATTTGGTTTCAAAACAATCCTAAAAAAAAAAAATACATTCGAATCAATAATATTTTTCACCGCCATTAATTACAACTTGTCCCATCTTAATTTCATTCAATGTTTTTAATCCAAAAACTCTTAGGTTTTAAGCTAAAGAAGAAATCAAAGAAATCACTGTTTGTGGTATGCAAAATTAAAGTATTTCATTTTTATGCTTCAGATTGTTAAAATAAAAAAGAGTGCAATTGTTTTTCTCGTTGAAATTTTACATCTTGTTTAAAATACTATTTCATTTAAACCAAACTTAGAATCCGAAATAATCGTTTCGTTAAATATCATCCAATTGTGAGAAGAGTACTCAAATGAATTCAATTCGCGTGACATTTGTGATACTCAAGTAAAGGTCAAAGCAGGCGTAACGCGAAACTGTCGCGTTTAAATCGAAAAAGTTTGAGTCGAAATTCTCGAGAATTTCAATTCTAACGCTGCTCAGAGTGAAGACGAGAGTGTCGAAACTCGAAACGGGTAGGGGCTAACACAACCGGTGCAGAGGGTGACAGTGAATTCTGGCAGAGTAGTAGGGTAATACTCGGACGTAAACAAGACAGACAAAGGCACGTGCAGCACGCTGTCACGGGATCGTTTCATTCGAGTATGTCATATATATATATATATATACGTTTATACACATTAACGTCGTATGAATTGCCAACCTGCATTCCATTCACGCGTCATTCCATTCGAGTTGCTGCCGTGAGATTTAAATACAGAGGTGGACGAAAGTACTTGTACACTCGATTGAAGAATTATCGATATTTTGAACTGTTCAAACTTTGTCAAACCATCAAAATTGGCTATTTCATCAAAAATAAAGCAATCAGATCAAACTCAATAGTCATCGATTAGCCGCATCTGTGGATAATCTTTCGAATCTCAGAATTTTTAGGCAACTTTTAGGCATTCTATCTCACACAGAATTAAACAGGCAGTATTTCAAACAACTTTTGTATTACCTACTAAAGTGCATCTCAAAAATAGTATCTTGGAGAATTTCATTTTGCATATTTATTCCAAACAATTATCCGCTAGTGATTTATTTGAATATTTGTATACTCTATGAAAAATTGTCGAGAGTTTAAACTGTTTAAAATTTAATAATAAAAATCCAGCTGGCCTCATTTTGAAGCGCGAGATCTTACTTTTCCGACGTCAAGTTCATTTTACTGCATATCTTATCGTTGAAAATTGTAAAAATTTAAACGCCTCCAAAGATTCACTAAAGAATCTTTTCTGTTACTAGAGATCTACCATAAATTTGAAGATTGAAATCTTTCCTTTACATGAACTCCTTAAACTTTGGTGTATGATTTTTGTTCGCTATTTTATTGAATCTTGAACATTATAGTTAGATAACAAAAAAAATTCAAGAAATCTTAACATTTTATTATTTAGCTCTAACGTTCAGGGTTTAATAAAATGGCAAAAAATTGAGAATCGTCACTTTTATGATGTTTCTTGTAAAATTATGGTTTGCATTTACTATTATTACTTTCTGATGTTATGTGCTCAAGTAAAGTACTGCCATTTGTCAGTAGTAGACAAAGTTATAACAATGGTTGGCCATGAAGCTAAAAATACAGAGTTTTCAACCAGTTTTTCTTTTCATTTGTAAAAAAATTCTGTTTAAACTTATATATTTCGTATACTGGAGTATTTAATAGTAGATGTTTTAGAACCTATATAATAAAAGTTCCACAAGTTACTTTAGAAATATTTTGGTTTAATTAAAAGTCCATTTTTATATTTATTAAATAGCGCTCTAGAACTTTTTTAACATCAACGAACGATTTTCATTTCTATATTTTACAGATTCTTTTATTTTTACAGGAACATTTATTTATCTGTTCTCATCTCATGAGAAACGTAGGAACATTTTTCAAATAGAATCTATTCGAAAGCTCCAGAACTTTTTTGATCTCTACTTTTAATTTGAAAAACGTTTCAACTTGAAAACCGATCAAATTGCAAAAATTTCGACTCACTTCACGACTTATTTTCTCAGACCCTTCGTGTTATTCCTACGGAACAATTTTTGTTCAAATTTCCAACAGTTTGCATCTTTTTTTCTTCTTTGTTCCGAACGTGCATTGTTCGAGCCAGGATGCTTCATAAAGTTTATTGCGTGCTATGGCGGACGAGACGCGCGAAATTTCCTGCGCACGTCACTCGAGGGTTCTCATCGTACCCGAGTGCGGCCGTTAGCTTGAGGGTAGTCACTTTGCATTGAATTATTTATCCAATTGCATTAAATCAACCACCACTGGTAACTTCTCGTTACCACCGAGAAACGCAAAAATAACCAATCCGTATATCCTTCAACATCGTTCAACGAGTGTCTTGGATAGGTCGATGTTCTTAAAAATGGGACAAAATTGCTTTGTAAACTAAAAATTGTGTCGCCATTAAAAATTGATTCGTGTTATTTATAAGTTCTTCCCTGTCTGTTCTTATTTATATAACTGAAAGAATCTAAACAATTAATCAAAAATTGCTTTAAGACTTGAGAAAAGAATAAATTGGAAATAAAAACAAAACTGTTTTGTAATTAAAAATTGTTGTATCATTTGATTCATTAGAGTCTACTAGTAAGTTCTCCTGTGTTTGATCTTACTTGTAACTGATGAAATAATAATATTTAAATAATAATCATTTTTCAATTAAAACGAGCATGTTCCAGATTGTTTAAAAAACAGAAAATATCGCTTTAAAGTATTACAGTGATTAATGTAATGTATATCAATATATAAAGTATAACAGTAATTAAACTATTTCAAGTACAATTTGCGATATAATTCTTAATATTTATGCTTGTTACGTAACTTGATTGGAATGTGTTTAGAATTTATCCTTTCAAATAATTTATTACTCATTGATGCAATTGTAGAATCTAAAAATAATCGCAACTTTTTGCCATTTGCTTATGTACATGATACAAAATCAGTTTCGAAAAAAAACCAACTCACGACTGTCAAAGTAGAAACTTTGCGCTTTAACAAAAATGAGACCAAGTTGATCGTTATACGATTTTTTTATTTAAATTTTTCAACAATTTTTCATTGTCATTGATACAATTATGTTCTTTACTATAAAACATTCAAACCAGAGTGTTTATTATAACACTTGGCAGAAGAAACAAATTTCTATTCTAATTAATAATAATGTTTATAGAAATTAAAAAATACATAAAATAGGAAATTTTAATGCACAAAGAAATACAAAAAAATTTTCTATCAAAGTTTTGTCTTTTCAAGTGTATTAAACAATATAAATCTCTACAAAAATCTGCAAAGTGAAATAAGATAAATACTATTACTTAAAAAAAATTATGAATATGATAAATAAAATCTTTATATACTTTTGCAGTGATGATTTTCATTAGCAGCAAAAGTATGACATTTCTATCACGTTGATTTCAATGCCGAGCACGTTTGAAACAAAAAATATTCGAAATAGCAATTGAAATACTTTTATTGAAATAAAATGTTATTTGAAAATTTTTACTTTATTTGACAGTAATATACACGAGTACATGAAAATTTATATTTCATTTCAAATACGACTGGGAATTGTTAATTGAAATAATAATTGTGTTAGAAATTGTTGTTTAAAGCAATGTTTCACACTTCGAAGCATGTTATTTCAGAGGAAAATTAACTAAAAAAAAAAAAAAAAATATGAAGAGAAATAAATATTAAATAATAATATGAAGTATTATTCCTGGGAGAAGATTACTCTATTGTTATTTGTTTAACCTGTGATGTACAAACATGAACGTGACATAAATACATAAACAATTAGGAACGACTTCACAAAAATAATATTCAAATATTTCATTGCACGAATAACGAAAGAAATATTTACTTCAAACAACTATTTTAACGTGCTATAAATTTATACGTGGAAAAGAAAAGTATCCACAAAGTGTAACAACATCTTAAAATAACATGAACGTATTTCCACGAGTCCAAGTTCATCATTATATCATTGATTACTTTTTACAAAAAGCTTTTAAATGCTTCGAGACTGAGCTCTTTAATCTTTAAGCTCCGAAAGCTTAAATTTCGTACGATATGTAGTTTTAAAAACCCAGGCTTCAACGTTGAATCTTGAAATTTGCAACATGTTAGCTTGCTTGCGTCAAAAGTCAAACGAGACTGAGCTAATATATATAATATATCATTTCTGAAAATTTTTTCAAATTTTGTTATTTTTATTTTTCTTGGAATTTTTAAAGAATGGTGAAATATAATAATTACTAAAATTACACCACTACGTGTCTAAATGTGTTTAGACATTACTTTTTACATACTTTTTACAACTTTAATAAAGACAAGTTTATTTATTAAGAATACAACACGTTAGCGTATCCCATACATTTGAATTTGCGATTAAATTGTAATTAAAACCGAAAATTAAATAAAGAAAATTGCAATTGAAACCATTGCAGAACAAACAAAACCGAACGCTTCCTGTTGCACTTAATCCACCAGGAGAAATCGACTAGCGTGTGAACAAATTGTTGACAAAAGAACGAAACACTGTTGTCCCGGGGCGAATACATAGTTGGAACGCTCGATATAGCTGGTGTGTAATTAAGGGAATTCTTGTTTCACAACCGGAGAGTATCACGTTTTAAGTAGCGATATACGTGTAATATAGCACGCCGCGACAGCAATGAAACATTGATGAAGATTTTGGACAAAGATCAAGACCAAAATAGTTTGCGAATGCTGTTGCATTAATTTTCAAATTAGTTTAAAAATTTGTTTCGTTGCAACGAAACATTCCGAGATTCAATGTGCTCTCTTCTTTTGATAAAGTAATAGGTATTTACAGTTACTGAGGATATTTGTGCGGAATTTTATATTTTATTATAGTATATTTTTAATTTACAGTGGAACATTGATTAGCTTTGGTTAGAACAAACCGTTTTTCGGATAATCGGCTTGAAAAAAGCAAATTATGCAACGAATCAACGGGAAATTGAACAATTTTTAAACATGGATGTTTATTACGCAGAAGAATACATGTTCAATAATTAGTAAATGCTTCGAAACTTTTATCATCTCCTCATCTGGTACTCAATTAGCTTTTTCTTGAATTAATAAAAGATCCACTCGTTATGTACACAGCTCGGTCAAGTTTACCATCATCTGCTATTTTCAAGTTCCTTGAGAAGAAAAATTCTTCTAATTACCCAAGTTATTTCGAAATTTTAATAAAACAGTTTCGGTATTTTTAACAAGTATTAGACGTATCTTTGCTTTTTTCTAAACGTTCAATAATATTTAATTTATCTTTCAGCTTTGCGTGGAATTGTCTTCCATTCTGGTTGCCAAATTTCACCAACAATTTTCTATAATATTCAAATCCGGAGATTCGGCTGGCCTTTCCAAAATGTACTTGTTCCCCGCAATTCGTGTCAATTTGTTCGTCAATCATTTCAATATACCTTTTACTGTTCAATTTTCCTGTAACAAATTTTATTTCCATCTTAGTGACCAACACCTCCTCGAATCATCATCATCGCTGCTTCCCATGGGCCGACGACTCGGAAGTTGTTGCTCCTTTTGTAGATCTAAATATGAAAACTGATTCATGTTTCTCTGCTTATGCTCTTGCTTTAATCAAGATTTCTGCTGCAATTTTCGTCGTTTCGGATGGTCATAATTCTTTAAAAGACGTTCAACATTTCAATATTCAGATATTTGTCACAACGCCAGTTTCCTCTGCAATTTGTCTGCCAGTCAAGCTTGAATTTCACGCTACACGTATCGTAGCACGTTTATCCCGAGCTGTTGGACACATCTCGGATTTTTCTTTTTCCACAATTATCGAGATCTTGGTAATTTTAGTAAATTCAGTGTCACTTTACGACTTTTGTTATCCGTTCCGGCTGTTCTTGTAGTTTTCTTTTTTTACGGAATAACTTGCGCTTCTGATAGCTTCCGTAAGCTGAGGAGCGCAAATATTCAACTCGTGCTACATTTTTGTGCTTCGCGACTGTGGACAATATTTACATATTCGTTTGTATCTCTTTGGGAAATTACGTCTCGGTAATGACATTCAACATGCTACACACACATCCGCGTCCAAAAGTACCAATGTGATAATCTACTCATTTTCTCTACTTTACGAGACGTAATATAAGAAAATATAGAGTGGGCTGTTTTTTTGTCCAGTAGTATAAATGAAATTTGTTCACTTTGACGATGCATTTACATTAAAATGCAAGGATACGTGTATAAAATACAAACAGTTTAATTATGTATTCATCTTGCATTCGAATAATCTACTGTATTTATTGAATATTCTAAAGAACGTTACATTTTGATATTACAATTTTATATATTTTTATATATTACATGCATGCCTGTATTTTTGAACCCCCAATCCTCTACAAACGTATAAAAATTCGTATATTTTTGAAACGTCATACGATAGAATAACCCAACATTCGTGTTTCACTATGCAAACATTTTATTATCCTGTTAACCATAAATGTCTTTTTTTGTACTAAATTATTTTGTATGCATTACACCACATGCTCAGTTTCTATAATTGCGAAAAAAGTAAAAATATGAGATGCAAAATTTTACTAAAAGTAAAATGTAGAACATACAAGAGATTATATTTATTATGTTTAACACTTTGTTTATGAGTGACAAAGAGTGATATAAGCATAATTTTTGCTTCAAACAGTAAACAAAAATGAGGATGTGTCTTTTGAAATATAAAATGATTTAAAGCAGAGAAAGAATATATTTGTTCTTAATTTTTTGAAAAGAAATATTTTTAAATATTCGAAAAAAGAAAATAAATAATATATGAAATTTGATATGAGAAAAGTACCATTATTCAAAAATACCATTAAGCAATCACTTCTGATTAGTTTGGATATATTTATAGAAGAAAATTATGTTTCTTTGAAATTATTATATTTATATCTATTTAATGTAGTGAACATTTATTACCATTATTAAAGTATGTTGTTAATTTTCAGAAATGCCATCGATTATTCTTTAGATATAATAATAGAATATAGTTTCGTTTGTATTGCTCTTTTCTCAATTATTCAATATTCTGTTGCATATTTAAAATACAATTTTTTTTATTTTATTTTTAATTGGAAACCGAGTTGTTTTCAGATACCGTGTACTGTGTTTCTTCTCTAGATGACATTATGTATAGTACGCTATAAATTTTCCTTTACTTCCACGCCATTTTCACTTCTGCCTTGCAATTTTATTCTGGAACTTTGTTTATATATTGAAGCTGTTTGTGCATAGTAGCTGTAATATATTGATTAAATATGCATCGACGCCCAAAATTAACGGACTACTAAATTTTCATTGAAAAATTGTCCGTATTAAACTGTCGTAGTTTCGTAATAAAATACCACGTTTCGACGCGTAAAGCCTCTACTATCAAAATCTGTCGTTTATTTTCTTTTTTTTTTTTGAGTAGTAGCGAATAGAAAGGTAAACATACACTTTAAAAATCTTCTTCAGGATTAAATCTACTGTGGCGCTTGGGAGTGGAATATTTTCTTTATAACCGGAAATGGTAAAGCAAGTACGCCAATTTTGGGTTATCTCCGAAAGATTATCGAGAATTTCGCCTTAAATCTCGTGATTCTTTGAAAATTGTTTTCAAATATTTCATGTGTTAATTTTCCCCTTTCTTTCCTTCAAAGATGAGCTATTTTTGAAACTCTGCTGTTGACTTTGACACTGTTCTTTTAACATCTTAGAAACTGTACAAGTTTCGTTAAAAAAAAATCTCTTGATTAAAAAATTGGTATTAAACTTGTAAATAATAAAAATAACAATGTTACATGATTCGATTGGGGATGTTATACATTCGAACGTGGCAAATGGGCGACGATTACAATTTCAAAAATTTGTATATCCGCGCGACGTCGAAAATCAGCCGGGCGAAATATTTCGATTTTCATTGCGTTAAATTCGCGATATTTACGCCTCGAGCGGAAGTATTTCGCCGGGCACGGATGATTGAAGTGTTATTTCGATTTCAATGGCTTGTATTTTTGCCATAACTGCATTTTGCTCGTGACAGAACCAAAGAGGAGCAGAAAGTGTTTGCGGCCGCGCGCGCCCGTCTAACGATAAAACGAAAAATTGCTATCTGGTTGAATAAACTTGACAGGATTTTCAACTCTCTGTCTGGGAATATGTGTTTTGTGTTCCTGAAAGGGGTCTAGGTGGGAAAATATTTGAATGAGATTTTTTGAGATTGCCTCGGCAAATCTTGCTTCCATTTTGCTCAGTTCCTTTCAGTTTCATTTCTTCCTTGCAAAATAACTCTCTTACATCAACCTAAACACGTGTTTTGAACATCGTACACTTGCAACGAAAGTGACACATGACACTTTTATAAAAATCTTCTTTAATTATTCATTCACTCATTTATTCAAATTTTTCAAAAATCTTATTTGTTTGTTTTCGTATTTGGAGAAGTATATTGATTGACGAGACAAAGTTGCTTTTTATATTTCTTTTATTTGGAAGCTTTACTTTTACAAGCTAGCTAGGTGGCGAGCGAGCTACTTCTCAGCTCTCGTGCTCGTTTCGTCTTTGAAGAAACCTTGGTCACTGGCTGTAGCTTTTCTAATTGGTTATGCGTTTTTTGGCTCTAGTCAATTAGACTATCGGGAAATTGCACCGCCTACTCTTTGCGCTCTTTCTCTAGAGCGTGGCTGCAATTTCTCCGGGGACTGTTTCCCGAATTTCTGGCGATGTAGCGGGGTTTCTTACGGGCCTTGCACGTTTCCCTCTGGTGTATCTCAGGCCCGTCGGCCAAAGTGCGAACCCTTCAGAATCCTAGAATTTAGTTCTGGCCGTATTACTATTACTTGGTGCGGACCTTATTGTCCTACGCATCATAAGAACAAGACTTGGCCTACGTTATTCAACAGCATATCTGGCGTGAGAGTCCTGGGTTTTTCTTCGCGTGAGAATTTTCTCTAACATCTGCTAGCATGTAGTTTCAAAATTTTACATATTATTGTGATGAATGTCATCACAGTTATACCAATTAATGAATCAAATCTCAAAAATCCTCCACTTGCAAAAAGAATTGTTACTGACATGTTATAACTTTTCCTTATATTGAATAACTTTCGTTAACAAAACTTTTTTGCATCTTTAAAAATAGCAGAAATATTTGAAGCAATAAAATTTTATG
>KQ435884.1:48087-65508 GCA_001276565.1 Melipona quadrifasciata
AAGATCACAACAATTTTTTTATTCCTTCTAGAGACGTTTGAATCTTCACAATGTTTCGAAAAAAATATTTTTACTTTCCTACCCGCTGTAAAATCAAACGTTGAACGTAAAAATGTGAGATCATCTTTGGAAGAAACTATGAAAAGCAGATATCTCAAGTTAAGTTTTAAAATGAGTCCAAGTGGATTGTCAGTTAGGACGGATTAAATTATTCATCATTTTTACGTGGTCAGTGTAAAAAAGGAAAAAAGTATTTCAACCATGAACATATAATATTACTATAATGGTCTTTACTAGTAGGAACATTCGGATAATATAAGAAAGCTAAACGCAATTAAAATGTATCAATATTTGAAAAAGTGACACCCATGCATCGATCTATTATTACAACAAACAGGAGTTGAGGAATTATTCGACAAGGAGGAAATGTAAATGGCTATCGGCTTTAAAAACGCAATCACTTCTGTAAGTAAAAATTCGCAAACGAGTTAAATAGAGTTGGCCGGTGGGCAAGTTTTAATCCACGATTGCGGTATTGGCTTTTTCCTGGCGCCTGATAAAATGTTTTCAGATCTGCAGCTGCACCGTTCGCATACGCTATCAATAATTTTCGCGAGCTGGAACAAAAAAAGAGAGAGAGAGAAATCGCGGTTTCGCGTGATTGATCGTTTCACGACGATCAGCTTTCGATCGACAATGCGTATGTGGAAAATGAAATGGAAATTGAATAACTGTTTCACCTCTGTCACTTTCTATTCAGTGTATAACCAAAGCATTATGAGATTAGCAACAGTAGCTTCCGATTCATCGAAACATATCAACACCCAAGTTTGATGCATGATACCGTATGTAATTCATGATAATGAAAAAACTGTAGAAATTTTTAGGACTGTGCTATATTATATTATTCGAATAGTTTACTTTATAGTGACGTTTGAGAACAAAATATTTTATCTGGTGTGATTCTGTCTGGAAATATCTTGTTTCATTTCCTTTATTTTTGTTATTGTGGAAAACAATGATTAACATTCAATGCGTGTGTAATAAATTCGTTCATCTTTTGTTACGTTTTTGAGAATGGTGAATTGAAAAAGTATATGTGTACATAATTTATTCGCATTGAACAAAGGAACAAATATATAATGTAAAATTGAAAACATGGTATACAATATTTAAAAGAATCATTTATTATTACAAAAAATATTGGGATTGTGATTGATGAACGATTAAAGTTTACGGGAGAAATATGTTCTTTACTGGTAACAATTATATAATTCAAAAAACGTAGAAATACACGTATTACATGGATGCAAGTTTTAAAAAGACGAGATTTTCAAAATCACTTGATTTATTAGTAAAGAATAATCAACCATAAAATACAATCGTGAAATTTCATCATTGATGATGCGAACGAAATTATCACGCAATCTAATAGCTTTTTAAACTCCGTATATAGAAATTTGTAGGTTTTACGCCAAAGAATCAGGACTGGGGAAAATTTGAACTGGTATGAAACAAAATACTGAAAACTGAAACATTTGCATTTGGAAATGTAATTTAAATAATAATTTATTGGGATAATATTAATATTTAAATAATGAACAGAATTAAATAGCATTAATTTAAATATAATTATATAATTTAATTTACTTTAAATATCAACGAGATAAAATACCATTTGAAATTATTATTTCATACAACATTTGAATCAAACATTTCACTCATTTGAAAATAATATTTCACTTGGTACTTAAATCGCGAACAAATGCAATTTACATTCAGATGCAAATGTAGAAAAATAGAGAAACAAAACAGATCTTCCAAATGTTTTTCAATACTTTTAAAAAATCATCTATTATGCAGATAAATATTTCTCTTACGTTGTATTTCCGAATAAAAGATTGTTTGAAACAATTGTCCATTTGAAACAAATAAACCGAGCTTATTTATTAGTAATACGTAAAAATTTTCATCAGTTTATAAATAAAATAGAAATCCTATGTTTCGATGAAAATCTACTTTAAAAATTTTCAGCAGTTTATAAATAAAATAGAAATCCTATGTTTCGATGAAAATCTACTGCGGTATAAAATTTCAAAACTGTTTACTTGCAATACTATTGTTTGAAATAGAAATTAATGAAAATATTGTTATCATCTTATATATTTCAATGAAATACTTACTTCACAATAGTATTTGTACAAGTTAGTATCAAAATATGTTTGAAATACTATTTCAAACAAGTATATTATTCACTAAATTCTGCATTATTTCCAAGAAAATGAAAATATTTCTATTTATCCGTTTCAAAAGTCTACATATTTCTCTCCAGTCCTGAAAAGATGTATAGGAGGACCCGAAATATTTTATTTTGCGGTTCAGATTATTGAAATGAAAATATTATTTTATTTAAGCGAAACAGTATTTGAGATATTTATTTCGCCAAACATTACCCAACTCTGACCAACAGTCTCTTTCTATTTCAAACAATATTCATCGACTGCTTCGATTTCACTAATTAGATTTGACAATAACAAACTACGCGGGATTATCAAATTTATAATCAAAGTCCAGTCGCTATAAATTATTGCGCACAGCAAATTCGTTTAACGTTTCCCCATTCGTCATTCCCTTCGTTTCGTGAAAGAAGAATCCGAGGATGAAAATTCGGTCAGCGTATGTGCAATTCCAGTCGAATCTCAGTCGACGCACTTTTTAAACAAATTCCAGAAACAAATAGCATGATTTCAAATCGTATATACACCGACAATTTGTTGATTTCGTGTTTAATTGCATCTATGAATGTGAACATGCAAAGTATAAAGTTGTCTGCATTGTCGCTTCCTTTCGAGGAAAATGGCTCAACCCGGAAAAATCGATCATCGAGTTGTTGCTATGAAAATACACATGTTGCTCTCGTGCTACAAATGCCTCTTATTATGAATTTTATCTCGACTAAATCCATATTGACAAGGTAAAATTTGCATCAAGTTTCCTTAAGTGACCAAATAATTTTGTTCAAAACCAATTTTGCACTTCTCCTGAGAAACATAAATTTTTCGAATCGTGTCATTTTCTTCGCAAGGATATGGTGCAGATTTGTATTCAATGAATCATTTTACATTTAAAAACATTTCAACTAAATTTTGATTATGAGAGTCAATTACTTTTTATTAAATATCTTTTTATATCGAAATTGCAGTTCATTTGTCAAAATAAATTCCAAATTAAAAAATAGTGAAAATTACGCACACATCATACAGTCCGGATCGAAATCCTTGTCCTTAACATTTCAAAATCGGTTTTTCATCTTTTCTGAAAACTATTGATACTTTTTCCAGCAACCCCGTTTTTGTTGCACAGGTGCAATATGAAATTTAAAAACGACTCGATGACTAAACAATCTCTGTTCGCGATTTGACAGTTTGTTCCAAAACGAAACAAATTCGAAATCATTTTTATGTCGTAAAATATTTTCGAGAGCCTGAAGCAAATTGAATATCGAGTACTCGATTCTTCACGGCTTTAAAAATTAGTATTTTATGATCTGATTTTAAGAAATTATTTGTTTACTCTTAACGAGAAATTATAAATTCGTTCAAATTTATTAACTCTCTTTGTTAGACTTGTATGCAAGGTACATTGCACACGCAATATTACGCTTGCGAAAAGACTGTGATCTATCAATTAGGTAGACCACTTTAAACCATTCAACCGTTGTTACTGTTGCGCGAATCACTCTGTATGTTATATGTGCCCATGATTATGAAAGTGGCTTAAATCATATATTTCTCGTTTCCAGATATTTAGAGGTTTACGTTTGAATAAACTAAAAAATATTTTTATACTATCAAACGAAATATTTCAAAAAACATTTGACCTTGTAAGGTAAGAATTTATTGAAGCTTGAAATGACTCATGTTGGATCATTTTCAAAATTAACTGAATTCTTGAGACTGACTTGTAACGAAAAGCAACGAATTTTACTATAAAAATAAATTTAAATCTAATCTGTGAATTCACATGTACAATGTACATGTAAAATAAAAATAATCAAATTACATCAACAAAATGTCAATATCAGATTGATAATTCAGAGTTAGTATGAATTAATGAAAAATGATTATTATATAATCGAATTAATGAAACAATAAGTACAAATGTTCCAATTATTACATGAATTCCATGAAATCCTGTTAATAAAAAGAAAATTGATCCATAAATTCTATCGTTTATACAAAAATAGGCATTTTTATATTCAATAATTTGAATTATTGAAAAATATAATCCTATAATAATAGTTTATGTTAATATTTTAATTCTTTTTGAAAAATTATTATTTATGAAATATAAATGTCTTAAAGTAATAAAAACTCCTGCAGTAATTAAAGTAAAAGTATTGAAAAAGAATTGCGGGGAAAATAAAAAGAATAGTATTGCGCGAAATATTCTAAGATATTATATTATTAATGACGTATGCAGAAAAAAAAGGAGCGAATGATATTTTTTTAATTAACGCTTCAATTTTCGAGAAAATAGAGTTTGAAATTTCGTCAAATATACGTATTGATATCACAAATTTCAAGACATTGACCAAAAAATAATCCAGGTCGAATTGAAAATAAGTTTAATTGATTAATTCGACCTGAGATTGCATCAACTTTAATTCCTAATGATTGAAAATAGTTCATGAATGAATTACACCTATAGAAGATACAATTAAGCGTAATGAGATTTTAAATGGAATAATTAATCGATTATCAGTTTCTAATAATCGAAATTGATTTTTATAATTATAATTATTTATGTAACAATTGATTTCATAATTATTGAATTCTGGATATTCATATGATCAATATCATTGATGACCAATTGCATTAATTGAAAAATATGGATTTAAAATTTCATAAATAAAATATAAAATTTTTAGTGATGGATAACAAATTATCAATAAAATAATTATTGGTATTAATGTTCAAATAATTTCAATTAAATGATTTTTTAATAAAGATAAATTTAAAAATTTATTAAATATAAAATCAATAATAAAAAATAATGTTAATGAAATAATTATAATAATAAATATTATAATTAAATTATGAAATGAAATTAAATTATCAGAATATAATGAATTTGAATCTTGAAATGAAATTATATTTCATGTAATTTCACGAAATCTTTAATAAAAATTAAAAATTTTATAATTGAAGTTTAAATTCAAAGCACTATTCTGCCATATTAAGTTATTTATTAAAAATATTTTTAATTTTGTTTTTAATTAATAAAGGAATTTCATTACATATATGATTAAATGGTGGTTAATTATTTAATCATTCTAATGATGATTGATAAAATTTAAATAAAATAAATCGTTTAGATATAAATCTTTTGAAAATAATAAAAATTATGAATAATAATCTATTTATTGAAATTATTGATCCTATAGATGAAATTATATTTCAACAATAATATGAATCTGGATAATCTGAATATCGTCGTGGTATTCCTATTAATCCTAAAAAATGTTGTGGAAAAAATGTTAAATTTACACCAATAAATATAAAAAAAAATTGAAATTTTAATCATTTTATATTTATTAATAATCCTGAAATTATTGGAAATCAATGAATGAATCTTGCAAAGCAATAATAGAAAATACTGCTGCTATTGATAAAACATAATGAAAATGACCAACAACATGTAATTAATTTTTGACGTTGTAATGTTAGTAAGGAAGTGAGATGTGATAATCTGAATTCTGTAAAACTCGCGAACGGAGGGAACTTCAAAAACCAAACTACCTAAATCGAAGGTGTCATTTTATTAGAGAGATTAAGTTGATACATGTATTGAAAGAATGAATGGCAGAAGAAATGTAAAAAGTTTTATGGATATTAAAAATTAAAAATGTCAAATGAAACCAAGAGCGAAGAGTGTGAGTGTTGGTTTTATTTGCGTGAGTGTCGTTGGATGAGTGAGAGTCTTTTGTCTATAGTTATAAGGTCTATAGTGTAAATGTGATATGCGAGAATCCCATCTGTGTTGTGGATGTTTTGGAGAATGTCTGAAAGCAATGAGTGAGAGATTAAGAGAGTGTGAAAAAAGAGAACTGTTTCATTATTTCGTTGCTATACTTTGTGCATAAATAAACTTTGTGCTTTCCGTTGAAAGATGAAGAAATTACTGTCCCTTCCTAACAATTGGTAGCAGAGGTCCGTGGTTCGTGGTTATTGCTATACACGTAGTCGAATTGAGCCACTCGATGATACGAATTACTTTCTATGGAAGGAAAAAGTAAAAGGTATTTTACGATCAAAAAGAATATGGAAAAAAGTTATTGGAATAAAACCCATAGAAAAACTGGAGGAGGGATTATGAGGAAAGATTGAAAAGATGGGACGAGTGAACAACGAGAAAAATGCGGATAAATTGTGGCAGAAAAAGAAAACAAGACATGGCGCCGAAACGCAGGAACTAAAGGCAAAGTCGCTTAACGAACTTTCCAACATTCGGGTGAGAAAGGACGAAACCGTTGACGGTTATAAACAGAGCACAAGTTCTCAAAAATCAATGTATACAACTGGGTAAGGAGATAGAAGAATTCGAATTGAGGATGTATGTATATACTAAGAGGACTTTGAATCTTAGAATCACAAGGGAATATATCAATAAACGATATTCGTTACGCACTAAAAGAGTTGTAACATTACAACATACTTGTCGCGTGCCGATCCGAATTTACGCAATGAAATCGAAAATTTGATCGGTGGCTTGCTGACCTCACCAACACTAATGAAGATCAGCCGGTTCAATTATGGATTGGATGGAATTGGATTGGATAGGATTTAGAATAGCTAAGAGTTGTGACCGATAGGATTGAATTGTATGGATTGGAATTAGTAGGAATGGATTTCTGTAGAATTGTTTCGTCTGAATCTATCCGCACCGTAAGAAGATTGCTCTGAACCGTCTCGCTCGAAGGTCTGGAATGTACTGTCTTCTTTAATTTGATATGTGTTGCTTGAGTGACTGATTCATATAATTTTGCAAGGAGAAGGGTTCCGCATAGTTCCAATCGAGGAAGGGAGATGACCTTCAGTGGCGCCACCCTTGATTTCGCGCAGAGTAAGGTGCTTTGCTGCGCTTTCGTGAGCGGGATCTGAAGTAGACACATGCACCGTACGCCTTTTCGCTGGCATCGCAGAATCCATGTAGCTCTATTTTGTCCGCATCATCCACTATTGCTTTGCGAGGAAATGAGAGGTTGTTTAGTGTTTTGAGTTGGTTGTGATATGATGTTGTCCAGTAAGTGTGGATGTCGAGTGGTACGGACTCGTCCCAATGTAATTGTAGTGTCCATAGTTTCTGCATCAGAATCTTTGCCGTGACGACGACAGGGTCCAGCGAGCCAAGTGGATCATAGATCCTTGCGATGTCTGCTAAAATTGTACGTTTGTAATCTGTTTGTGTTCTGTAGTGTGTTGTACGGAGTATGTGATATGATCGTGTACTGATTCCCAGAAAATGCCGAGAGTTTTAATAGTATTATCGTTGACCGGGTTCAGAGAAAGTTTGACGCTTGTTTTGGACAGTCCAGTCAGTACTGATGGTTCGTTGAACACCCATTGGCGGATGGTCATCCCACCTTGTTGCAGGAGCTGGATGATCTCATCGCGCAGCTTGATCGTCTCTTCGAGAGTGCTGGCACCAGTGATTAGGTCGTCGACGTATAGGTCGCGCTTCAGCGTCGCGGAGGCAACTGGGAATTGATGTGCTTCGTCGTCCGCGAGTTACCTTGGGCATCGAATGGCCAGAAATGGCGCTGACAAGCCAAACGTGACAGTATTTAATTGGTAAGTGCTGAGCTTACCTTCCTCATCCCGCCAGAGAATCTTTTGGTAGACCCAATCTTGATGTCGAACAAGAAATTGTCGATACATCTTTTCAATGTCGTCTGTCAGTACATATTTGTGCATTCTGAAACGAAGAAATATTGAAATGATGTCGTCTGACCGACCATGAGGGTTTGGTTGAGAGATACTCCAGTGGATGATCTTGCTGATCCATCGAAGACAACTCTGAGTTTAGTGGTTTGACTGGATTGTTTTATGATTGCGTGATGTGGAAGATAGAAACCTGTGGACTTGTTGTCCGTGTCGAATTTCGTCATGTGTCCCTGGATTGTGTCTTGATATGTGGTTTTGAAGGTTTTGATCGGCCCTCAATCTTCGTTCCAAAGAACGACGAAGGGCTTGGCGATATGATTCTCCTAGTGGAAGCTTGTTAGTTTTGAATGGTAATGCAACGACGTACCTTCCATTTTCATCTCGCGTGACATTTTCTACGAAATGTCTTTCGCATTCCACTTCCTCGTTGGATGAGTGAGTTCTGTGTAGTAAGGTGGCACTGTTGTGTTGTTGAAATGCTGTCGACGCTGCCTCCAATTACCCATCCGAATTGTGTTTTTTGCAGGATGAGACCAGGAGATGTCGAGATGTTGATTTGCCCAATGCTGAGGGCTGATAGTGTAGGTCCGGTCGCGATTAGCAATTCTATTGAAGAAGGTGTATGGAAGGTAGGATCTGCGAGATTAGATTTGATATTGTGTGGAATGTTCAAGTTGCTTGTGTCGACGGGTTCGTTTGGAACGAGAGCGGAGATTCTAGGTACTATTAGAAATTCCAACGTTTTTTCGAAACCTCTTTCGAGAAGATATTGTGAGTGTTGTGGTGTGATTGCAAATAGTGGTTAATTCGTTGACCGCTCCGATTGGGACTGAGCATGATTGCTTCGGCGCGCGAATTCTGTTTGCTAGTTCTTCGGTCACAAGGTTTGCTGTTGAGCACGTGTCTAAAAGTGCTCGGTAGTTTTTCCAGTCAATGGAATTCAATCATTTGATCACCCTTTGAATTCGTTTTACTATCGTCGCACAACTTAACGCGTCGTCACGACCACGTGCACCGTAATAATTAATGCAACATCACGAGGCACCGAAAAAATCGAAGAAGAAAACAAAAGAAAATCACGCGATCGACAAGCAGCCAATCATGCAACCGCGCGATGCCGAAACAATGGTCCAATCACATTCGAGACCTCCGCTTCACCGAATGCGTGCCATTTGCCCATGTAGGCGCGCGGCGCGAAAATACGATCAGAAAGGAACCGCATGACTGTCTGGCCCTCGCCTTGTTCGGCGAGACCGAACAATACTCATCCTTTGTAAATGGGATTTTGAGTCTTGAGTGGTTTAATACATTTAACATATTTGATTACTTACGTTCATAGTGAAGCGTCGAGTGAGAATAATATAAAATATTTAATATTATTATTATGATATAAGCGTTTATAATATTAAATATTTAGTATCACTTGCATCATTTATAGTAGTTAAGTAAAGCGTCGTTGAGAATAATTGATATCGCACCGAGTTTTCAACATCAGTCGAGTATTTTCAAACAGGGGGAACCACGTATATCATAAATCCTTAATAAGGTCCTTAATAGTGTATTTTAAAAATGAAACATCCAGTTCGCTTCAATCTCAGGATCGTTTGAAAACATTACGCGCGAACTCGTCAATTTGTTAATTTAATGAAACAAATGTACAACTGAAAAATGTACAATGTAACGTTGCAACATTTATCGATTTTGGCATCCGGTAGAGCGTAGAGGCGGACAAAAACGAATTTTTCGAAAGCGCGAGAAATCAGCGCCGAGTTCGTAGCGCCAACGAAAATATACGGGAATGAGTTCAGCGTATAAACGAAATAACGCGTCCGGCCATTATCGTTCGCAAATACACGCCACGTACGTGTACACCGTTCGCTTACACTGCCAGCCAAATCAATGATTTATCCGCGATCCGTTTGAATTTTATAATCATACCGGCCAAAGTTTGCAAACGACCCGCGTTGCGACGCTTTAATTCAGAACGCGTTATCGGTTGCAACGTCAGCGATGCCAACTGATTCCGCACAAATTCGATGTTTCTCAACGTGTCTACCATTCATCCCGTAATATCGGGATTGCATTTCGAAGGTGGGCCACGATTGCTGACAGAAAGAAATACAATTTCAAAAATTTATTACAAAGGCAATTGATGAGATATCTTGATCAGATTTGTTCCGTGTATTCAATAGTTGTCACATTGTATTTCAGGTACCCTGTTAATGAATAAGTTACTGTTAAATGAACCTCTTACAAAATAGCTACTCCTCGAGAGAAGGCACAGTGCGTATCATGGTTTATTGAAACCAAATCGGATCTGCAGACTCAGCGAAAGACTTTAGAGCTAATCGTATGGAAGAGATCCATCATCACGTCCGTCAATTCGTGCATGGCACAAGAAATTTATGGAGACTGGGACAGTGTTCGATAAAGGGAGGAGTGGGCGACGAAGAACATTTGAGGAAAACGTCGATCTTGTAAGAAATCGAGTACCGTCTTGATGTGCTTCGTGCAACTGATGGTGCCTGTATATTTAAGGTGTATCAACCCATTGCCGGCCCAATTTTAAATGGCACAGCACGCCCGTACGGACCGTATTTTTAAGTGGTGTATTTAAATTACCGACGTCAGCGCTACCCGAGTGTACCTCTTCAAAGAAAACAAGATTTTAACAAAACAAAGAAAGATTAACATATAATTCCTTTTGCACTTTCATTCTAAGATATCCATGCATTTTTATTTGTACTCACTCTAATTTTGTATTTCCACATTTCGCTCCTGGTGGTATTCTAAAAAACACCCCGTCTTGCAGAGTGGTAGATCACACTGCTTACATTTGAATGTAGTTTGTTTTCCCCTCCCAGAAGCAGCTTTTATTTTATTTTGCATGCATAGAGCACACACTTTGGCACGACTTAGAAGATCCACAAGACTATGAAAAAGTTTAGGGGATGCAGTATCGATGGGCAAACTTCTTTTCCTGCCTATACGTTTGATGTGAAACTCCCAATCAGCTGCTGTACAAAGTTTCGTCTGTAGATCAGCTGTCGATTTCCACATGCTGTAAGGGGTGGACGATTATTCAACTAAGCCCATGTAAGTGAGAACTCCTATATAAGCCCTTATTTCTTCAGCATTAGTTTCTTCCCAGTTTGTATCATTGTTATCCGATTTTCTTTGCAGATATTCAGCATGAATGTTTGTCTGGTCGGCTACGAGTTCAAAAAATTCGCTGTCGACAAATAACTCGAAAAAATCTTTCTCGCAACTCCCATAAGGTAAATTGTGATTTGGAGCCATCATATTTTCATGTTTTTGGAGATCTTCAAAACGAATATCATTACTCCAGTTTTCGACAGTAGTATGAATAGGCCTACCCACATCTGTCTCACTATCATCGTCCGCTACTTCCGGATTTTCGTCATTACTTTCAGGGTCGGTGTCACCATTTTCGGATAAATCGAACTAGAAAGTTCACTTTCCTCTAAAACTTGTAATAATTCACTATCTTTTAGAACTTTTTTCTGGCGAGATGTGTAGATGCCATGATGGAAACTCAGACAAATTCTAACTGAGGAGGGATCGATAAGAAAAAAGTGACGGAATGTTTGTTGTGTTAGGAGAACAAAGTCTCCTTGTCTATGACTCAGTCTAACCCGGTCGGACATCTGCTGATAGTGTTGTATGTCTTTCAACGGATTGAGTTACGTGCGTGTTGGAGGAGCGTTTTAGAGGCCGGCAATAAGTTAAATGAGACCAGAAAAAACTTAAATATATACGTCTCATTTTGTAATAATTTTCACTCATCTGTCTTTTCATTTGCCTTTGCAATAAATTTTTAAAATTGTAAAGAGACTTTATGGACACCCTGTATAACGGCGGCTTTAATGTAATTGGATCCTGTTTCGCACTCGTCGAGCACGTTGCATAGCTTTCGGTGCATTTCTAACGCGGTTTTGCTTCGTCGTATTCTAGGAACGTGATCTACAAGCGAAAATAAGAACCTTTTTCAAAAGTATAAAGTTTGTTACAAAGTTGATATTGAAATATTGAATAGCGAATTCGATGTCAAGCTTGCATTGATGAGAATTCACAGATGGCCACCTTGAAGTGAGAATTTCAAAACTTTTCAGCGATCCGTACAAAGTAAAGACGAACATCTCCTGTACAACTCTATAACAAAATGACGATCAAATTTTATGCGATATTTTTCTTCTTGTTTTCGCTTGTAAATTACGATATGAAATTATATTGGTAAAGGTTGCGATAATTACGTGAAATATACTTCAATTGTCCACCTCTTTTCTATTAAACTCTTCAATTTCCAATTGTTACTAATTCTGTAGATGTGTGTGTAGAATTCATCTGTAACGAAAATAGCTGAAACTTGTTTATTTTTAAGTTTATTTTTGAGAAAAAGTTTTTCAAAAAACGACGCGATTAAAAAATTAAACGTTTCAGCTACAAGCTAACAATTACAAGCGACCGGAAATTTCACTTTTCGTTGCTGATGAAGGAAATCCTATTTCATATTACAGTCATCAACGAGAGAAATTTGTTTCGATTGCTCATCAGTTATCGATGAGAAAAATTGTATTTCAATTGCTCGTAATAATACTGTATATCGTTTCGAATTTAACTAAAACGATAAAATTCCCCAAATTTCAATTTCAATTTATAATGTAAATTATATAAATAAAAAGTTAATTGCTAAACTCGCGTGCAACATTAATTGAATATAATCGAAACAATATTTTCGCCATTTGTAACGATTATATGCAACGATTACACTGCAATTTTCTCCATTGATAACTGTTATGAACGACCAGAATGAATTTCCTCCATTTATAACTTGGTTGTGAGCAACCAAAATGAATTTTCGGTAATATATAATTATTATTTGCACTCGAAAACATTTTAATTGAAAAAACAAGTATTTTTTTCGAATAGTTTAAATTCTATTTTTCCTTTTATTAAACTCTTTAATTTCTGATGCTAATTCTTTTGGTTTTTTTTTGGTTGATAAAAACATTTTGTTAGTTAAATCTATTTTCTTGGGACTAAAACGTAATTTATCCTCGATCGAATTATTTTTAAAATATTTTCTGCATATATCACGAACTACATATATGTAACAAAACAATTTCATAATATTGTAATACATGATTCGTTTGGTTTGCAATTTACGTTTGATGTACAATTTGTACTTTTACGATACAACAATTGACAACACATTGATCAAATTGCATTTAGTTCGACACGTTTAATGAATATTATCCAACCACACTTTCAGTCACTAAATTTTGAATGCTTGTTCATCTACATGTTTGTGAAATCTATCGTTTCACGTTCAACAATCCAATATTAATTTCGAATGTCCGTCGAAATTTTCTCTGTCATCCTATTTGGAAGAAATTATACTCATGTGTCGCACAATCTCCCCTTTGTGAACAGAATAATTTCTATGACAATGTTACTTTGATACTTTTAATTAATTATTAGATAAAGTATGGATGCGAAAGAGAGACACACATTTATGTATTGACAGTGGTGTGAAAAGGCTTTCGAAATTTTTCTTCGTGCAATAATTGCTTGAAATGCACTCGAATAGTTCAAGCGTTTTTTTGTACACTAAAATTTTTCATTCTGCCGCTCATTCTGTAGACGTGAGTCAAGGATTTTCCGTTGATAAAAACTTTTCTTCCATCTGTTTCCTTATATGGGACACCTAGAACAGTTGAATCATTTTTAAGAAATCTTTTGTATACATTATGAAAACTGTGGATATTTTCAATAATATTCGTAAGATCATGGTACATTTCCTTTTTTTTCGACAGCAAATTGCTAAAGAAAGAAATTTTCTCATTATTCCAAGTATGGTAAAGCAAAGATACTTTTTCTTCGAAAATGCTATAAAATGATAAAGATGAATATGTAGAAACATTAAAAAATTGTTCCATGACGAACAGTGGCTCCCATTAATATTCCAGACATTGGAAATTGCTACAATTTTGTAGAAACAAATCGCGCAATAATAACCTTAGACTCATTTTACAGATTGAAGCATCTACTTACAAAATGCGCTTTCATTTTCTATACCATGTAACAAGTGGCGAAATGAAGAAATTTTTCTTCTTAAACTGTAACGGTACATAAAAGCATTGAAAACTTTTTTTCGTGACTCAATCTATAATGGATTTGATTTCTTCGACCAGTTTGACCTTTGAGTATCAGTCGAAAAAATATATCTGTATTGAATAATTTTCGTTAACAAAGTCTTTCTCATATCTTCAACGGAGATATTGAAAGTAATCGAGTTACGTGGTTTATCCTGTGTGTGTGTATGTGGAAAGCAACTAAGTACGTGTAACATGTGGCAGTGAATGAGTTAAGAGTCGATTCAGTGAGATTGGGTTAAAGTTCTCCTTCAAATCAATAGTTAACTCCTCAGAGTTCACAAACTCTGATATAAACTCTGATATTACTTTGAAACTATTCCTGTCGGTTGTCAAACTATTTATAATTTCTCTATCTTCAAACGCTTATATAAGCGGTGTTTCCATCAAACTAATACAATAAACGTTAAAATCAATGCTATGACATCGTTTTGTGCGTTTCTTGGAGTGTAAGCGTTGTAAATTCGTAAAAAGACCTGAAACGTTCGTTATATTTTTAAAATACAAGGAAATCTCGTCCGAGGGATTTGATACGTAGGGAAGGCGAAATAGTTATTCGTAAAATGCAAATGAACTCGGTCACATCTTGCCATCGAAACTAGCGATCAAAAATATATATGTGAGACGGACATTTACGCACAACTGTATCGAAGATTTCAATGAGAATTTTATAGTAGAGTTGCAAGAAAGAAACCGTGTTAGGATACATAAACTCATTGGCATCACGACTTGAACTTTACGAATCACCAAATGATTGCACGGCTGACCAACTGTTTACAACCCGTAAAAATTGATTAAAATGTTTACCATCTTCCATTACTGCGAATTTTTACGTACTTGTGAAAAATTTTTAAGTGAAAAATTGCACAGGAAAATTGTATACAGTACGAAAAAAATATATGTAGAATTTTCAAAGTACTCTAATTTCTTGACCAAACAGTAGAACTACGTTTATGTGAATTTGTTGACTTTGCTGCTACTAGTGATTTTCCGTTCACATAAGAGTTTAGGTTCAAGTAAGTGGATTCAATCAGCAAGAGTTTGTTATCGAGTATCGGCTAAAATTTGATTTAAGCAGATAGAAATCATGTAAACAGAGTTTGATTGTATTCTGAAAAATACAAATTTGCATAAAAATTGCAATGTAATTCTAATAAAGTGTCAAACATCAAGTGTAAAGTAAATCAAAAAATAAAATGTAACCAAGAATTTGTAAAAACTTGATCTAATAACCAGCAAATGAGAAAAGTTTATAAAATTCATCAGCAAACGCTTTAGAGAGTTGTAAACAAATGGAAAACTTTAAAGCAAAAGATTCGTTCAACAAAAACAATTTCTCATGAAAATTTAGTGGAGAGAATTGAAGAAGCGTAGTTCTATTAAAACTCATCAAAATTCTAAGGAACTTTGTAGTATTATTATTATTATTAGAATTAGAAATATTAGGTAATCATGTTTTATTGTTATAATTAATGACAGGAAATTGTTGTTGTCAACTTTTGTGTGCTATAATGGAAAATGTATTGTTACTTGGATATATTTTGTGCATTAGTGACAAATTTTATAGAGAAAATGTAACATGTCTGAAAAAACAGTTTGTTTAAAATGAATAAAATTGCGGCAGTGAATGAAAACGACAAAAAAAGAAAAGCTACACAATCTTTATTAGGAAAACTAATAAACTTTCATGTCTCAAAGTTTTAGTAATAATAAAAAATAAAAACGATTCTAGAATTTGATGACAGTAAATAACAAGTTGCAGTGCAGATTTGGAATAATAGTATTCCAATTGACTTTTATTTCATAAAATTAAAAAAACGAGCAATAAAATTATTTTTTTTCCAAGTAGAGAGTGACAAGTAAGCATTATGAAGTAAATAGCTATTTCTATAAGAAAAACTGGAATGCTATTGCAGATTTCGCCGAGTGTTTCGACATTTGTTAAAAGTTTTCTTTTCTTGTGTTTGAAACAGGAGAAATTAAAAGGACTAATACGGAGATTTTCACAGTTCTGATAAATTTTCTTCTTAATCGACGCAACATTAACCCTCGGAACAAAAACGTCACCACGTTGTGAAATATTATCGTCTTTGGTATTCCAAATTAGCAACGAGACATTGCAGTCTAAAATTTCGTGTGACATTTCATATTCTCGAAATAATCGGAAAATTGACGCGAAATCACGAGGTAATTAAACGTAAAATTTCACTCTAAAATTTTGACATATTTCAACCATAACTTTAGCAATGATCGAATTCTTGTTGACTTTTGCAAACTGACGTGACTGTTTGTAGACTGAGTTGAAATGTTAAAATTACATAAATATTATTGATTAGAACAGAACATTCGCCTCTATTATTTCCAATGTTAAAAAATTAGCGATCTTTTTAGATATTTTCGGTATTCAAAATTTTATCAATAAATAGTATTCGAACGACATTTTTTTCTTCTCTTTGCCTGTAGATTATATCCTCGTAATTTTATAATTGGATACACTAAAATGTATTAATTGATAAATGTCGTTAAAAAAAATTAATCATCATTGATATATGAATATTAACAAGTGTGAAATTTTTAATCAATTGCGGATTAATAACACAGAGTGGATATCATTTGCGTTGAATATTCCGCGGTGTGATGCAAATGGATTAATAAAGGCAATACCTCATGAAACACTGTCACATTTTCCGACGAAAGCAAATTTAATATTTTTCATTTTGACGGGCATAATTATGCTCGAAGAAAATCCAATGGATGAAATGGAAATGCAAGAACGTCCGATCGTGAAACACGAAAGTGGTTCTGCTGCAATGTGATATTACATGGCAGCGAACGATATCGAAAATGAGATTTTAGACAAACACGCGTATCTGCATGTATCGAAGGAAAATCTGAAACTGAAGAGTGCAGCAGAGTGAAAAATTAGGTTTGTTGCATAGTTTTCACTTTCGACGAGACAACCATCTAACTTTGACCATAAAACAGTGTATATTGATAATTGTTTACAATGTACTATAATATAATGTAACGCTTGATTAATATTTAATCAAATTAATAATATTACAGCATTTAATAAAATTTTTACCAACATCATTAAAGAAATGAGACCTAAAAAAAATTTGTTCCATCTACTACATATATATTAGGTTGTCCCCTAAGTTTCTTCCCTTTTTTTGATGCGAAATGAATACACGATATTTTTTGTTTAAGATGGATATATTATGTTATATATGAACCGTTCTGTTCTATAACCTTCTTCCATCTCTCAGGAAGCCTCATTATGCCCTCTTTCCAAAATT
>KQ435884.1:78732-121394 GCA_001276565.1 Melipona quadrifasciata
ATGCAGCAGAGTGTTATGTCTCTGTTGACACACTCGGCACGCACTTGACTTGCACTCGGATACATAGTGTCCCTTACGTAGGCAATTTAAACATAAGCGATGCTCCTTTACTAATTTGATTCTATGTGGTATGGCAGATCTTAAGAGCCTCTCACATGTATGAACGGCGTGATTCTGATGGCATAGGTAGCATTGGGCGCTGACCTGAGTCGCGTACACGCGTGATGTAGAAAATCTATTTGCGTGATAAGATTCGGAATTTCGCGGGATAAACTGCTGCTCGATACGCGGCGATCTCGCTATTGATGTGGATGGTTGTAAGTGATTGCAACGATCGCTTACGTGTGAATCGTTGTTATAAATTGACACGCGAATCCTGGCCAATCCACGTAGCGCTCACTGAATCGCGGTAATATTGGCATAATTGGCAAGCTAATGTTGTCAAGTCTCGTGTTTTCGGCGTGAATGCGACGAGTGATCTGTTTTACCTTGATTAGAACTCGTGGCTGCCTCGGTGACAGCTATGGTGTGCGTCGATTTTAACAGGGAACGTGCCAAGACGCGGCACCGCATATACTCCAATTTTATTTCTATACGTTCGCGTAAATACTCCCCGTCTTCGTCTGCGATATCTAATTCTGGTTGTACCTCTTTGAACGTGGAGTGCTCTGATTCTAAATCCTGGAGACTATCTTGAAGAAGGTCGGACCGAGTGTCTGGGTCGTACGTTTTTAACATTTTATCAAATGCTTGTAATTCTAATTTAAAACCTTGGCGTTTCCGTTCTAAAGTTTTGATCTTATCCTCAAGTGATAAGCCATGATTTTTCGTGGGATTATTAGGAATGTAAGGAATCAAGCGACGTTAACCTAGCAAGTGAGTTGTACGTTACCGATTATTGTTGATCTGGATGATGCGATGGCCTCGATGTTGAAGCACGACACAGGGGGACTGGTTCGGCTGCTCTGTATCGTCGCCTCGATGACCGTTGACTCGAATGATGTGGTGGTCACGATGTTGAAGTACGACACAGGGTGAAAATGGCTTTACTGCTGCTGTGCCGTCACTCTGAACCCTACCCTGACATGAATCAAGCTTGTCTGAGCTTGGATCCGTACTCGAAGGACCAAAATGTCCCAGCGCATCGGTGAATCGTGAAGACTGCTGCCCGCTTCGCTGATGTACTCTCGTTTGTCCTTTTACAGCCGTCGGAGAAATATTACGAATGCCGTTTGTAGGTCTTTTAAGACGTATATTTGGTGAAAGTTATACAATTTTTACGTGCGTCTGTGATGTGTAAGACGTGTCTCGAACGAACTGACTGAACGGGTTGACTCTAGCAGACTGTCTGCAATTGTTACTTGAGTCTGGGAGAAGGTGTCTCCGCGTCTAGACCCGAACGGAATGACTGAATGGACTCGGCGCTAGACAAGAAACCCTTTGTTTACCCTTACCCTTTAAGAGACGTTCCAGATGCTAACTCTGCTTTTCAGGGTAAGACAAATGTCCCATAGATAGGCGCGTGCCAGGGCATCTGGAACTTCCCTGCAGGGTAGCGTATTCTAGGAATCTAGCCTGAGTATCCGTCTCGAGGTAGATTGTTCTGCGCCAGAACAAGTGTTGTAACTGGAAAAGTTTTTTATATTTATCAAAACAGTGATCAGAAGATATTATTATTATATAATTATATTATCAGTATTGCGTATAATTATTACGTATCGTCCGTTTATTCCCGGTAAACTGAAGCAATGGATATAAAAGTTTAATAGAATGTTTTATTTATATTGCCATTTCGTGTGTAACATGATCAAGTTTTTCCAACATTTAAACAATTTCATTTGCAGCTATGTCGCTATTACACTATTTTTGAACATTTTAAAATATTTTCACCAACCACTTGCATTAGTGGAAACAATGTTGGCCGACGTGCACACTCTGAGACAGAAAGACTTTAGAACATAATTTTTGTTCATTCATCGTAGCAGTTACAACTATTTTATTTTTAAATTTTTCAGAGCGTATTTGTCAATACATAAAAAACATTGTATTTTAGTTTTGCATGAAAGGAAGAGAATAGAATTTTTAACAAAATTGAAACAAAAAGATAGCGCATTAAATAAGAAATTGAAAATGTAACAAATCGTAACAAATTGATTGATAATATTTAATATTTAATATTTCGTTTATATTTAATATTGAATATATTTCTATTAAATTTTATCAAGTACGAAACATACGTAACATTGAATTATTGTTAGTTATTATTATTATAAACATAAAATTGAATATTAAGCATTCATCGAAACAAAAAATTATACAATTTTTAATATCTTTTTTTGTTTCAATTTCTCCTCTTCATTTTAAAATTCATTTTAAATTTTGAATGATGTTTTCAAATTGTTTGCTACTTGCACAAGATTTTTCCAACAATATTCAGTAATATTCAAATCAAGAGATCTTGTTGACTAATCAGAAATGCGAATTCCTTTTTTTTTTTTAAGTATTCTTTCACTATTTTCACAGTGTATCTTTGATAATTCTTGTACTAATAAATCATTTCTACATACCCTTTGTTGTTTCCCGCTAATAAATTTCCTTTTCATTCCCCCTGATAGCCATTGTCGTTTCGAGTCACCTCCCATTTTACAATTATTCAAAAAGCAATGTTTCTTTTTTTTGTTTCTTAAATGATGATTAGAGTAATTAAAATCGTCAGGTTCATCTAATTTCGTCTGTGAATTTTATATTTTTCACGTACATGGATCATTTAATAATTTATTTTAATTGCGAAAAAGCAAAAAATATTTTGTATGTAATTTGAATGCATATTGTTTGTATCATTGTTTATATATTTTAGACATTGTTTTTTTCTCGAAATTTTCAAGATCGCCCATGTCATTTGGCAAATAACTATATAGTTTTTCTATTGCATTGCGTAATTTATGAAAAGATACATTCAAATGAATACCATAACGTGATCTCCAAACGATTTAAAAATTTATACTTGCGAGAGTTGCATCTGCAGATCTGAAAAAAATATTTTTTTATAATACGAAGAACATCCAAATGACTCAACCATAAAATTTATATAAGGTAAACGCGCTGTAAAAAATGTTTTCCTCTCGCGTTTCTCGTAAAACCTGCATTCTTCTCAGGTGTTTCTTCTCATGAATTTCGAGTTTAATTTCAAGTTTTATCTTTTGCATCTTCGTAATTAAAAAAGATACTTACCAGTTTAAATGGTCCATTCTGTGTACATTCTTTTCTACAGGGATCAAAAGAAACCTTTTACCTTCAGTTACCTTTTGCTTTTCAAAAGGTAACTGAAAAAAATTCTGTTTAAACTTATACGTTTCGTCTCGAGCAAGTTTTATGGAAACAAACGTTGTCTTTAGGAACTTTCTTAAAAAATGCTCTCGCGAAATTTTAGAATCTGTACGATAAAAGTTCGATGGAAGTGGGTTATTTTGAAAAAGATTCCGTTTATTAAAAAAGATTCTACAAGACAAATAAAAATACCAAATTATCTGGTACTGTTTTCATTTAACTGTGAATTACGCACGTGAATATTAAATATAAATGACATATTCGGAATGCGAATTTAATTATAAAAACTAGACTGCATTTTTGGAAAATTCAAGACTCCAAAAACCCACAGAATGCTCGTAACATTGAAAATCATGTAAAATATTCGAAGGAGAGCACTTATTATGATGCTTAGTGGACGAGAAAAATTTCCACTTTAATTTCATTTCTTTAATTATTTTTATAAAGTTATAAAATTACATATATAAACATCCGCAATCTAGTCACAACTATTTTGAATATTGTCGCTAGAACTGTGCTCAATATTTGTTAAAATTTGTTCTGTATCTTCTATTACAAACAATTTTTCTATTTTCGTATTGCGTAAGTTCTGTCCAAACGGGAACTGGACATTGAACATTTTATTTTCATTCTAAATTATTCTTAATCTGTCTTCAACTGAAAGGTACCTTTTGACTTTTTCAATTTTTGCTTACTTGCAAATTGTAAACGTTGTCCGTTCCCTCGAGATCACTTTGACAATTTCCTTCGTACTAGGTGTCTGCATTTTCGTAAAACGTTGCAACAATTTAACTAGTCATCTTAACGAGCAATAAACTCTCGAGAATAGCCGGAGCTTTTTTTCCTTTTCCCAATTTTCTGGATTTTCCAGTAAATTCGTAATTATCACTTTTGTCTCTAACTTTAGCGATTTGTTGGCCGCTGAAATTTCAATTAGTAATTTTGGACATTTTATTACTCTCACGTTCAATAATTTGGAGATAATATAGATTCGCACTTGAAATGAGGATTATCAGTAATACTTGACCTTTATTGATGGTTTGTAAATTAAAATCACATTAATAATAATAGTTACACAGGTTTAATAATCATTTTTCATAGCTTTATTTGCAACCTCTTGTGCTGGAATGGCGTGCCACACACGTTCAGAATTGTTTGTCTCAAAACTGCAATATTTTCTCAGTTTTAAGTATATTTAAGTATAATCCAGGCAAAATAAATAATAATTTCTATCCAGTGATCGTACCGATCGTACCGACGAGTTCAAAAAGAAAGCGCCGAATTATTGTACACGGTTTGGTCACTCGTTATGGTCCGTGCACCAAGTTGCCAGCGCAAGTGGTTAATATGAACGAAATTAATATTTACTACTGTTGAAATAACTTGCGCGTAACGAAATTGAATTGTCGACGAAATAAAATTTTCGTCGATTTGCGTGACACAAAATACGAGAACGTTGTTTCGCCTCGAAGCGTTCCGAGTCAGACGTAATATCACAGACGTGAACCAAGCCAGCTTTTGTAATTAGTTTGAGATGCGTTTCTCCCTCTCGAAATCTCACGTGCAACCAACGTTACAAAGAGCCTTCTTCGAAACAATATCAGCATCGTTCCGCATGACCAGCGTCAGCTAATTAGCATAATTAGAAATTCCTAATTGGCAGCTTAAACTGTCGTGTATGACTCGGCAACCAGTTTTTTCCGGCGTTGAAACAACACCTTTCACGTCAAGAAATCCTCACGTCTCAAACACATCCTCGTGCCTCGTTATTCTAATTAATGTCACACTAACGCGTGACCACTCGTGACTGAGATACGTCATTTTACTTGGAATTGCAAGTTCAAACTATCGTTACAGATGATCTTGTGATCTTCGTTGAATCAGTTAGTCCTCGTGATAGTTTTTTCATTTGCGAAATCCCTCGATCGTCTGCTAATTTCTTCTGTAACGTCACGCTGACCGTTTTTTGCCTTGCGTTTCCAACTTTGTGACATCCAGTTTTTTCTTCTCCTCTCAGGAAACATCGCGCTTTTTGAGTAATTCACGCAGGGACCAGAACGAAAAAAGTCGTACAACAATTTCTTTTTTAACTAAAATGCTTTTGATCGCAAGTAATGAAGAAAAAAATTTTTTCGTTGCATTACATTGCTTGCTGTTACAGTTCTCGATAAGCGAAACTCTCTTTTGATTGTTGATAATAAATTTGTTTGGTTCTGTTTCTTCGTTAATTTCCGCGAGACTAACATCAGACAGTAATATTTTACACTTTACACTATTATGAACCATCGAAATGAAGTTTTCCTCGTCGATAACTATTATGAGCAACCGAAATAAATTTTCCTTATGGGGAACTTAACCTAACCTAAACTAAACCTAACCGAAATAATAAATTCACTTGTAATTGTTATTCGTATTTTTAATCATGCAGTTTTTTAAAAAATTTTCTCTACATTTTTGATAACGACAAACAAGTTTCAATTGCAGACCTTTTTCATAAAAGTTGTTGTTATTTGCAACCACAAAACGTTAAATTTTTTAATCGTGTAGTTTCTTTGAAAAATTTTCCTTTTGCAGATTGATTAATGACAAACAGGCTTCAGTTGCGGGTCTTTTTTTCATAAAAATTTTTGGGGATGACTGTTACTTTTGGTCCCTGGTTTTACGAGTTCGCGTTTTCGTGCGTTGATTTATCGAGTAATCAATAACGTTAACTCTTTCCATTTTCGCAAAATCATCAATCCAATTTTGTTTTGCGCAAAACTTTCAAAAAAACCGTGCGCGAAATTGTATATTTCATGAGAAAGATAATCGTGCGATCGTAACGGATATTATTAATTAAAACAGCTCTCGAACTAGTGGTTTGCGGGTGTGAATAGTTTGATACATTTTTGTATGGAACAACAAGATATAATGGCCTTTGTAACTGAAAAAAACGTGACCGGGCTACGTACATTCTCTGCTGTGAACGCGTCTGCGTAAAAACGATTAATCATGTCCTTTCGCCATGCCCCTCGATTTTTATTTTAAACCTTTTTTCATGGATCAAATAATTTTCGAATTAGGTGCAAATTCTTCGAAAGAAAATTTTCTACGATAAATTCGGCTCTGACGATGGATAAAATATGGATACAATATTCGACTATGATTGATACTCATTTAAAAATGTAGAATTTAATTCTACCAACTATTAATTCTGACAAAGAGTTTTCGGTCAAATACAAGTATTCAAGTCAATCGAATTGAAATCAGCAGTTTTTTATATATTTCAAACAAAACATTTTATATTTGTACTTGTATAAAATGATGAGTATTTGTACCAAGTACATGATTACTTTTCGTGTAGTTACATTATGCACGGTACTGTGTGTAGATATATTTCTTTATATAGTCTAAACAGTCTTTGAACAATTACGAGATGAAAAGATGATTTCTCGAAAGTGGAAAAAATTTAAAAGAATATATTGGTCAACAAAGAATCTGTCGAATATTGCTACATACTGGATGTAGAAAGTATTGGTACGTTTGATGAAAAATTGTCGATACTTTTTTGCAACGTTGTAAGAAGAAATCGTACAATGAATTTTATGGGATGTAAAAAGGAGACTTCAATCTTCAAATCTGATAGATTCAGTTGTGAAAAAAATTTTTCAGTGCGCATAACTTTCGAGAGAAAAAGAATCGTTATTTGCCTCCTTCGAAATAAAATGAAACCATTTTTGAAAAAAACTATGAAAGCAGTTTTACAAGTATGTGTAAAAAAGTTCTTTTTATCAATTTTTCTACTTTTTTTGAGTATTAAAATCGAAAATTATCTTAAGACTCTTGAGATTAAATGTAAAAACAAATTGTTCAAATACTTAATGAAAAGTTGTCAATATTTTAAGCTTTCACAACGAGTTTTCACAACGTGCAACGAGTGGGAAAGCAAAGATACTTTTACTCTCAAAGTAAGTAGTAAAGTTAAAATATTTTTCTTTTCAAAAATAATAAAAAGTAAAGTTTAAAAAATAAAAATTGCCTTGGTTTTGAAGATTGAAATCTACCTATTACAATCAGCCATCGAAACTTGCTGTACTAATGTTCAAAATTCGGTAAATTGGCGAAAAAAGAAAATCGTTTCGAGAGATCATTGCAAAGAGAAAATTTCAATCTTTAAGAGACCATGATAGATCTGATCGTGAAATCATTTTTCACCGAATTTGTGAATTGAAAATGTTTCAATTTCTACAATTTTCGAGAATGAAAACAACTTTTTCATCTGCTGTACAATGTGAAAACAATGAACTTAAAATTACACTTACGACAAATTGGATTCAACTTTCGATCAAACTTATCATCTCTTTTTACGAAATTATATCTGATTAATTTCTTATCTGAATAATTTTTCAGAAATAAAGTTGGATTTCCTATAGAAATGAAAGAATGGAAATAGTTAAAATTTGCGAATCTCTTTAATTATAGAATACGATACAATGTGTTCAATTTCGAAATCACTTGTCAAATTACTTTCGATCCAGAAATGTGTTTAAATTCCATAAAATATACTTTCCACTGAAATATAAATAAAAAGATAACGCAATGAATAGTATCCTAATCTCGTGATAGAATATTTATCCAAAAAGAATATTTATCCAAAGATCTTTGCCGTCTATAGTGATTATAAAAAAAGATCGAATTGTGAAAATTTATTAAATATTAATTTGAAACGATTGTTGGTATCAGCTGTGTAGGAGAAAAGTTTGAATGCGAATTTTATTCATTTCCACAGCTATGGTTTTCTTATGCCTTATTAATTTTGCTTTCGTACAAATAATAAAAATTTTTATCAGTCACTTTTGCCAACATTCTTCTTTTCTATATCCCTTGTAACTAGATTGCAGATCTTTATACGATTTCAAATTTTTACAAACACGATTAAAAATACGAAAATTCAAACAAGTATCACGAATATTTTCTAAATTTACATAAATCCGCAGTCTACTTGCATAATCGTACAAAATTTGAGAAATTTTCAAATATAAAAAGAAATTGGAACTTTCAAACATCTTTTCGTTATTTAATTAATATACAGAGTGTTTTCGAAATTGTGGTACAAAAACCGTTTAAAATGCGATTGTGTAAAAATACGAAAACAACAGACCTCGTTTCCAAGAAAGTCGAGTGTATTCAATATAATTATAATTGAAAAATATACAATTTCTAAATTGAATTTCTTTGGAGACAAAGCGTCTCACAAAGAAAAATTGCATTTTAAATTCTTTACGCATTTATATAACAAAGAGTAAAAATATGCTGGAGAGAGAAAGAACAACAACGGGGAACTTCGTTTTTTAAAAAATTTATCGAGTATACACTTTCTGTAATTAAAAAATGGAAAAGGAGTAAAATCTTTCCGTGTGAAAAGCACTTGTAAATTTTCTACTTATTTTCACACGCAAAGTATTCGCGCGCGAGACACTCTGGAATCGATCAGTTTTAAAAGACAACGAAATTCGATTTTCTCGAGAAAATTTCCATTTCCCTCTTTTCTCTGCCCGTAGAAACTTTATTGCAAATTTCCCAAAAAACATAATGTTCCTTTGGATCCACAGTGGTCTGAATGAAGATCGCGTTCTTACGCTCAACAGTCAATTTTTCAAGTTTGATATTTCGATGAAATTTTTCCAAACTATTCCATCGTTTCGGATAATTATGTGAATGAGTGCAACGTGCCTACAGTTGAAATTTTGAAAATCGGAGCGGAGCTAATTTTTTAAATTACTAATTAAGGATTTGAATTATCGTTTTATGTACGTCAATAAGCGTGTTTCGACTATGCAATTGTACTTTAGGCGTATTTTAATACAAGCAGAATATTTTGAGAATGGGGTCTTTCAAAAAATGATCAAGAGTGATTGACCTTTGAATAGATTTAAAGCAGATTCTAACAAGTTGAAACTCGTGATATTTGATGACGATGATTACAATTTATCTATACTTGAACATTTACATAATTTAGAATATATTGCAGTTTATACAACTCGTATTAGCATTAATTATATTACCTTGACATGCATGTCGTTTTTACTTTTCGAATAAAAATTAATCAGTATTCGGTCTTTTATCGGTAATTTCAAAGAAAAGTTTCGTTTTAACGAAAGCTCAAAGTCACTTTTACTTTTTAAACGTCGTTGCATATTTTTGACTCTGTTCTGACAAGACGAATTCCGTAGACGATCTTAAATCTTGAAACAATTTTTGTGCATGCTGCAGCGATCTAAAATTGCACTTCATCGGGCACTGTGTCGTTTGCAACAATCCAAAGTACAAGTAAATTTTGAACACGCGTTTGCCAATACATTTTTTACTTGATATATTCAAGACATGCATTTTATTTGACAGTAAAGGAAACGTAGTCTTTTCATTCCCTCCTCTTACACTCCATGGAACTGGAAATGGACTTGGTCGTCCATTTTTTCACACGCCCTCGTGTTTGTCCACAAATAAATTGCAGGCCATATTTCCCCGTTGCGTTATCGCCGCAGTTGAAATATGGATTGTTGAAGAAACAGAGAAACACGAGTCGGGCGGGCAAAAAAGCAAGCTCTCCTCCGGCCGGCGGAATTCTCGCGGTGGCGATAATGAGAGCTAATAATTGGCAGTAGTCGTTAGCGGAAATCCGCGACAGAACGATCGCGAGAGCAGGAATAATCCCCGGGGCCGGGATTATCGATGGGACGCGTGCGCGGGCTCCGGCGATGTTTGTAACGATTTGGCTCGTTAAACTGCTCGCCTGGTCGCCAGCACCGTCGAACGGAGATTAACAGCGATAATACCTCTCCTCCTTTTTCCTCCTCGCGAGCGAAGCCTCCAACACCTCGAACCCAATTCGAATGAAAATTCGATCGCGAAACGTGAACGTGACGGTTTTGTTTGAGAAAACTGAGCCCTCGAAAGGTCGAGTCAGTTTCTTTGTGTCGCAAAATTGTATACAGGGTGTCTATAAAGTCTCTCTACAATTTCAGAAATTTATCACAAAGGCAAGTGAAAAGATAGATAAGTGGAATGTTATTACAAAATAAGACATATGTAGATATTCAAGGTTTTTTTGCCTCATTTAATACACCTCTATACGGGCACCATTAGTTTAGAAGTACATCAAGACCGTACTCGATTTCTTGCCACGTTTGCTATCTCAGCGCAACGGTGATGTATGAAATGCTGCCCGCTTTGCTGAGGTTCCCTCGTTCTGTCTTTTTCAGCCGGCGGGGAGATGTTTTAACGAATGGATGATTGTATACTTTTAAATACGTATATTTAACCAAGTATGTACAAAGATTGCAATTGTGTTTGCGAGTGTCTTTTTGTCTAAATAGGCTTTGTTTTTATCCTTACCGAGCCTTTCCACATCCTGTTTCTGCCTCTAAGGCGAGAGAAAGTGCCCTTAGGTGGGAGAATGGACATTTGGAAATTCTCGGCAGGGTAATTCCTAGAACCCGAGTGCTGACATTCGCTGTAGTCCATCAGTGATCCTCTGCTTTAGATTAGTAATGTCCCGTACCTTTGTTCGATGTATTTAACACGATATTTTTAACATGACCCCAGCTGGCTGTCCACAAAGTCTCTTTACAATTTCAAAAATTTATTACAAAGGCAATTGATGAGATGTCTTCACAGATTTGTTCTGTGTACTCAATAGTTCAACGTTATCACATTGCATTTCAGGTATCTTATTAATGAATAATGGCTACCTTTCGAAATGGCTACTCCTCGAAAGAAGGCACAGTGCGTATCATGGTTTATTGAAACCAAATCGGATCTGCAGACTCGGCAAAACTTCAGAACTAATCGAAAGTCACGGAAGAAATCCACCGTCACGTCCGTCAATTCGTGCATGGCACAAGAAATTTATGGAGACTAGGACAGTGTTCGATAAAGGGAACATCTGAGGAAAACGTCGATCGTGTAAGAAATCCAGTACCGTCTTGATGTGCAACTAATGGTGCCTATATATTTAAGGTGTATTAAAAATAAGATCAGTAGAAACTTAAATAAGTACGTCTCTTATTTTGTAATAATTTCCACTCATCTGTCTTTTCATTTGCCTTTGTAATAAATTTTTAAAATTGTAAAGAAACTTTATGGACATCCTGTATACTTCTTCAAGGTACTTTCTTTTTGAAGCTTCTCAGAGTCAGAGTATTTAAAATCGATATATTTGCAATAGAAATGGACACTACTCATTGAATAGTAGATATCTTGAAATTTCCGTATGTATGTACAATGCTTGGAGTAAATGTGCGAATAATGTATAAATTCGAATAACACACGTCTTAGATGAAACAGTTTTATTGGAATTTTTGCAAAATGAAAGTTTATTGAAAATGGAAAGTTTAATATGATCGTTCGATTCATCTTTTCTTTCTAGTAAATTCTTACTTCTTACAAATGACTCTCCGTTGAGAAAGCTGAATTTGATAAAGCATTGACATCGAAAGATCCCAATGTTTCTCGAATCTTTTGCTTCGATTCTTCTTTTGATGTTATTTTAGTTGTTCCTCGTGTCATAAACGCTCTGTTGCTCCGTTGGGTTGAACTCGCGACAATCTCTGCCTTGCATTTTGGACCATCGTCCTGTGAAAAAGCTGTAATTTCCAGGCAAATTTAATTTCTCTGCACTCTCTTCCAAGTTTTCTTTCAAAATTTTCAAATGTTTGGTTTCATCTAAAATCTATCGACAAAAAAAAGAAAAAAAATTACTAACGCGAGAGTTTTCAGTTCTTCGCACAGATTTACAGCCATCGTCTACAAAAATGTTAAATTTACCTTCGACGAACAATACCGTATTCCTTTGTTAATAAATTCGTTGACACACTCGAAACGTAACGTTTTATTTATTCTTGTTAATGAACTGCTTCTTTCTTCTCTCCCCGACAATTTTTTTGATCGCCCTAAACTGAGAGTTACCTGTGTGAGTGTGTTGGCTTTATGTGTATGAATGCGAGGGTAGTCTGTGGTGTAGTATGATATGCACATGTGTTTCGTGTCTGGTGTGTTGTGTTTTGTTTTCTGGACGGTGCCGAGGAAGTTTCATTCGTCGAGAAGGAATCATGATGTATCCAATTGTGTTTGTTCAATATATATTTTTAATATTACTTTGTCCCTTGTTCCATTCACAACTTGTAACGTTTTTCTCATTCTTACATCTTTTAATGAAATAAATTGTATTTACACTCCTACCTATCAAACAGATTTTTCTTCTCTATACCACTTGATCATTGATTCTGTTTCTGTTTTACCAGCTTCGATTCATTTTGCACAACAACATCCCGGGACAAAAAGATAGCACTTTAATAGTTATTAAATTTTTTTCTATCAAACAAAATCTTTCTCAAATCCATTCTTCTTTGCAGTGCTTTTATCAACACGTACAAGCAAACACGAATTAAACTTGTGAAAATAAAAATATGGCAACATTCAAAGGGTGAAAATGATGGCACATTTCGTGAACAGCAATGGATGAAAATAAAAGAAACGAGTTTGACAATTGTTTGATACTCGGTGTGTCTTCTTTGCATTTATTAACGGCAGCCATTCGTTGAGGCGAAGATTTATATGGTTCTTTTACTAATTCTTTTAGCTCTTCTTGTTCTTTCAGAATAAATGTTTTTAAATTCATTGATATTTGCGAATTGACTTTTATTCCAATACATAGCCCTCGCCAAATTCCCTTGGCAATTTTCTATGATATTCAAGTGCCTCAACAATTTCTTATAATATTCAAAATGCGAATTCTTTTTCTTTGCAAAGTATTGTTTTGCTGCTTTCACGCTTTCATGTTGAAAAATGTATTATAAAATGTATCACGGTAATTCTTATCGCATTCGTGTCAATTTGTTCGTCAATCATTTCAATATATTTTTTACTATTTAATTTTACTGATTCATGTTTCTCTGCAAACTGCAAACGACACAGCTTATGCTCTTGCTTTAATCAAGATTTCTGTTGCAATTTTCGTCGTTTCGGATGGTCATAATTCTTTAAAAGACGTTCAACGTTTCAATATTCAGATATTTGTCACAAATAGCTTCCTCTGCAATTTGTCTGCCAATCAAGCTTGAATTTCACGCTACACGTATCGTAGCACGTTTATCTGTAGCTGTTGGACACATCTCGGATTTTTCTTTTTCCACAATTATCGAGACCTTGGTAATTTTAGTAAATTCAGTGTCACTTTACGACTTTTGTTATCCGTTCCGGCTGTTCTTGTAGTTTTCTTTTTTTACGGAATAACTTTTAATTTCTTCGTTTAATTTCAATGTCGTGTGTATTTCAATTATTTCAGCTGGATTCAACTTTTTCCCGCAATTTATTTAAATGTTAACACGCACTTGATCGACTGTATTTCACACGAACGTTGCGCTTCCGATAGCTTCCGTAAGCTGAGGAGCGCAAATATTCAACTCGTGCTACATTTTTGTGCTTCGCGACTGTGGACAATATTTACATATTCGTTTGTATCTCTTTGGGAAATTACGTCTCGGTAATGACATTCAACATGCTACACACACATCCGCGCCCAAAAGTGATACCGATGTGATAATCTACTCATTTTCTCTACTTTACGAGACGTAATATAAGAAAATATAGAGTGGGCTGTTTTTTTGTCCAGTAGTATAAATGAAATTTGTTCACTTTGACGATGCATTTACATTAAAATGCAAGGATACGTGTATAAAATACAAACAGTTTAATTATGTATTCATCTTGCATTCGAATAATCTACTGTACTTATTAAATATTCTAAAGAACGTTACATTTTGATATTACAATTTTATATATTTTTATATATTACATGCATGCCTGTATTTTTGAACCCCCAATCCTCTACAAACGTATAAAAATTCGTATATTTTTGAAACGTCATACGATAGAATAACCCAACATTCGTGTTTCACTATGCAAACATTTTATTATCCTGTTAACCATAAATGTCTTTTTTTGTACTAAATTATTTTATATGCATTACAGTACAATCTAACATCTTCTACGTATTTCCTTATTGTTTCCTTCGATTGATTTCCCAATATAATTGCAAGACCGTTATTTCGGTTGCAATTTCACCATTATGTCATCGATTTATTACTTTATGCTTCGTTTCAATTGACAATGGGAATATGTGGGAATCCGGAAGTGTCGAGTCGAGAATTTATTTCGGGAATGTATCTCGCAATACAAGATTGTCCGAATTCTTGAAAGTTTCGGGATACTCAAGAAAGTCGAGCTTCTCCAGAATTTCGAAATGCTAAATAAAGGTTTTTTTTGGAAACGCTAAATTTTAATAAATAAAAATTTTCTCAAAAAAAAAAAAGAAAAAGATTTCCGAGATTTTCGGATTCTCGCACATCCCTAGTTGGCTACACACGATTTAAACTTTTATCTATCATACATATTCTACAATAGTTAATCGAGGTTCCATAGTACTTGTTTCGCCGTTGAACGTTTACTTGAAACATTTTTCTCCATTTTTTCAAGCTCAAGATTCATGAGCGAAAAAGAGGAAATATTCGTTTGACGTCGAGGGCAGTTTTCACACTCTTGAAAGGCGATTGAACACAAACGAACTCATGTTTTCGATCACTCTAAAAGCGTATAAAGTTTTGATAAAGACTCGAGTCGATAAGTTCGGATTCGAGGTATTCCCTCGTCAGTATTGGCCTCCATTTTTCATTCGTTCGCGCGTTTATAGAGTGGAAATTTTTATTACGCGTTTTTAGATCGGCGCAACGACACTGGGCGTTTGCTGAATTACCATAGCTCAGTGGCTCCCGCACGTTCGATCGGTGTTTGCACCCTGTTTGTTGTTTTGAAAAATCATTTCGTACAATGATTCGTTTGATCTCATTTTAAAACTTATGCAAAGACTCTATTTTGACGGTTTTAGGTGATTTTGTAAAACATTATGCAACAAATACCAGAGAAATAAGGGTACTTTCTTTTCATAACCAGATCTTGAAAGTCGAAATTTTGAATGACTCTTGAAACTTGCAGCGCGATTTCTTCGCCATTTCATCGAACTTTGTGTGAATGGAACAAGGGACGAAATAATATTAAAAATGTATATTGAACAAACACAACTAGATACAAAACCCATGCCATACACGACATACATATACATGTCATACATCTACACCACAGACTACTCTCGCACTTTGAACGTTAGACTTTCTTGAGGTTAGGAATTTGTTAAACTTTTATCTTTCAACCGTGATATTCAGAGTTTGAAATAAAATTGTACTGCAACCTCTCTGCAAGGAAGAGATTTCACTCTTCAATATTAATTCTTCGACGATTTCGAAGACGTTTGACTTTATATCATTTTTGGAGACAAAAGTATCTTTATTGTCCCTGAAAGTAATTTTAGCGGTGGTAACCCAGAAAGTCGGTCCTCTTCAACTGCAACACTAATTCAACGAAAATTAGCGATTGATTTGGGTCACGTAACTCGTGAGAGGACGATTAGAACTCGATTAGGAGTGGCGTTGTCTGTGCTGAGCGATCGCGCTATAATTTGTTTTGTAGCGATTCAAATGTTTGCATATCAATGAAATTTTATGGCAAAAAAGTCGTCTTCATACTACCAATTCTAACTATATTAATACTACTTATTCTAAATATTACTGTTAGGTTTTTAATGATCAAGTAAAATCAAGTTGTTACAATAAAAGTGAATTGCTAATGTAGAATGTTCGCGCGCGTTAGCGAGACGAGATCGTGTTTAGGAAAGTTTGTGGACTGTATACTTTTTGCACGCTAAATGTTAGGGGCTTGTCCCCTGGTAAACCTTATGTCGAGAGAGATTGAACTTTAGCTTTCGGAAGTCGTAATGATTCTGAATTAGAAGCCGAAGGAAAGCCCGAACGTCTCCTCGGTTCCCCTTCCTTCGGCTATGGAAAATCGCGGATCAAGGGTGGGGCACGAAGGGCCAGATACACGTGGCCGTCGTGGGCGATCTCGCTGGCCCGGGTTCGTCACGCGTTCGGGGAAGTTGACGCCATGCATCAATCCACGGTCAAGAGCTTTGTTTGTTTATTGCTTAGGAGAAACTGTAGCCATGTGACCAGGGTTTTCTGGCGACACATTCCAGCTAAGTCCTTAGAAACCAATAAATTATCCCGGACGTGTTTATACCCAGATCGTAGGTATTGTAGCATGGAAACTCTCCCGAACATAGAAAGTTAACTTGAAAATGAAACAATTTAAACATTAAGGGTTCAATAATATAATTATTTAGTTATCGTCAGTAACAAAATTGCATATTATCACTGAAGGTGGGGGTAATCACAGAAAGTCGGGTCTCTTCAGGTGCAACGCTAATGCAACGAAAATTAGCGATTGGTTGATTTGGGTCACGTGATTCGTGAGGGGGCGTGGAATAGACCTCGAGACCTGTAATGTCAATTCAAATGTTTGCATATCAATGAAATTTTATGGCAAAAGAGTCGTCTTCATTTCCTAGTCGGAACAGTTGCTTCTGGGCCTTTCAGTGAGACAAATCGTACTGGGCTACAAGTCGTGCAGTTTTTTTCTCACTTGTACGATGTGAAGGTATCTTTGAGAAACACAAACTTGGGATTGTCGACCTTTTCGTGTTACACTGTTGGACAAAAAGATGGCACACTAGTAACGTTACCGAATTTTGAACGCACATAGTTCTAGTTTTCCAATGAGAAAAGGTTCGATTTGGATGGTCTTGATTGAATCTTGATATTATATGATGGGTTACAATTGATTATAATAAACGAATAGATGTATAGTTTATTGATTGCCGGACGAGTGCTATGATGAGCAAAAATTTAAAGTGCAAATTAAAGATCGTGCAACTCGTATTAGAGATGAAAACTTGATGTTTCAGGAGCGTCTGTAAAAACTACTTTTCCCTGATCTGCAAGTTACCCCGATTTGAATATTGTAGAAAATTGCTAGGGAGAACTGTTTGCGCCAACAATCGACAATTTCACACAGCCCAGGAGTTAAGGGAGTGCATTGTTCAGGAATGGCGAAAACTTTCACAATTAAAAAAACTTGTATAAATCTTTACCGAATTGTATGGTGACAGTTGTACAGAAGAATTATTAGGTGTACAAACTGCATTAATTTAGTCGTTATTTATTTGAAAAATTTCGTTTCTTTCGACTGTTGTTTTAAACGTGCTGCCTCATTTAACAATTATTGTAAAAAATACGAGTGACATTAATTAGTTACGTTTAATTTTTCCTTGTATTATATTTTACTATAAACAGTAGTGTCTGTACCATTAAATATTCGTGGAACTTTGAGTTTTTAATTTCTGAATAATTACAGTTGTGCTACCTTTTTGCCCGATAACGCATGATTATTGTTCTGGCGCAGAACAATCCACCTCGGCACGGACACTCAGGCTAGGTTCTTGGAATGCTGTAACCTGCAGAGAAAGTCCAGATGCTATGGCACGCGCCTATCTGTGGGACCTTTATCCTTCCCTGAGAGGCAGAGATGGAGCATTCCAGGAACCTCTCTTAAAGAGTAAACAAAGGGCGTCGTGGCTAGCGCCAAGAAGCCACGTAGACACACTTTGTTTGACAATAAAAGTTTCACCTCCTAACACGTGACAGAGAGTCTATTCAGAACCATTTCGTTCGGGTCTAGACGCGGAGACACCTTCTCCCAGACTCAAGTAGCCGGATCAGTCTATCAGAATCATTCGAGTCAATCAGTTCTTATGAGACACTTCTTACACATCACGTAATAATTGTATACAGTTTTATATAAGTCTTAAAAAACCTAAAACCGACATTCGTAATATCTCTCCGACTGCTGTAAAAGGCAAAACGAGAGAACCTCAGCGAAGCGGGCAGCAATCTTCAAGATTTACCGTGGCGCTGATACAATTATATAATTTTAAAATTCGCAGTCCAGCAACGATAACAAGTATTTAAAATTGAAATTCCCTTCCTGAAACCGTGGCACGAGCAAAGTATTTCTCCTGCAAAATTTCGGTGTTTGAACATCGCGGATGGCCGGTGTGTTGGCAGCACTTTGTAAATTTTTGTTTACGCAACGGTTTAATATAAACCGCGGTTTAATATTTGTTTTGTAACAGCCAGCTCCAGGCAGGCTGCGGATCTCTCTCTCTGTAAATTTATATCTTCAATTCGTATCAAAATTAAACTCGCGCAGAGATTTGTTTCACCAACTAAATATCATGCTTTCACCATATTACCCGCAGTTTTGTGCATTTTTGCACTTTCGTATCTCTCGTGAATGCACGAGATCCCACACTCTCGTTTCAGGATTATTAAAACGCAACGCAAAAGCCGCAGAGACGCGATTTCGAGGAGTTACGCAAGGGTTTATTGTTGAAATTATCACCCCCCGTGCAATTTTTCGCCACTCTTGCTTTGACAGGAAACATTCAATTTTTATCACTCTTTTATCAAAATACAAACTCGCTTTGCACTCGCTCGCAGACGCGAAATTTACGTCTTTAAAGTTTAATTGTCATCTCGTTTTTCACACCCTACAAAAACCTAGATTACTTTTCTGGGAATTCTGCAATGGGAGCTTAATTTTTTTTTAATTTCACTTTATTTACCAAAAATAAAATTAAATTAAATTAAATTTCCTTGTTACAATTGAAATTAAAGAGGTTAAGCTTGCTCGTTGCAAAGGAAGAGCATGCTGTAAGGTTTCTACAGGGTGTAAAAGAAGTTGATGCTAAACTTGGAAGCGCATAACTCTCGCCAGACGCGCAAGTTTGGTATACAATACAAGAGCAAACTTGTTACGATCCACCGTTTTCTTTGCGAAAACTAGCATCCCTGTTATTCGCCTGATCGAACAGCCGATGAACTCATAAATTTCCATCTTATTTGTTGCCTCTCGTTTTACAATTTCGCGGGGAATTTATCGTTCAGCCGCATCTTTGTAGCCGCATCTGTAAATAATGCGGTATAAATTACACGGTTGTTTGCCACAAGTTTGCTACGTGAATTTCGTCGTGACAAAGTTTATGAATTGTCGATATTGAGTGCTGCTTGATTGGAAATCATTGGTAAACAAGCGAGAACAGCAAAAGGATTCAATTGTTTTCAAGTTGTCACATCTTTGATAATTCGTGATACTTTAATCTCCACGCTGATGAAAGAAACCTTGAGAAATCTTCACAAGCAGTCTACGAATTTTCATATCTTATTTTATTTCTTTAATTGCGTTTACAAATTTATATATTTTTCCTTTCCTCAACTCTGTTTCTCCTATCAGTATTTAAACTTGAAATCACGTTATGCGTTTCCATTTAGTAAATTAACATATTGTGCAGAACATAGTGAAAAATTTATTTAAACAAACAAAAAGCAAAGACTATACTAATCTAATGGTTACTTTCATATCTTTTTTCTTTCAAATTTTGTCGGTCGTCAAACGCATGGTTTGGAAGAAAAAACAAACACAAGAAATGGAAATCAGAAAGCTTGCAACCTAAGGGATATAAAAAGAAATTGTCTCGTTTTATTTTAAAAATGTTTTTGCACTATGTGACAGATGACAAAGTGAAGCTATAAATTGTCATAGTGTGTGAAAGCATTGAAAATTCTTTTTTCATAGCTGAATCTATAATAAATTTGTAGATTGAAGAATTATCGTCATAATTCAATATATTGTAATTTACAGAAATGTAGCTCAAGTTAGCGATTTTTAATTTGGTGTACAGAGTTCTCATGAATCTCTTTCGAGAAAACCAAATATATTTTTTAAATTTTACAAATTTACCAATTAATAATAAAGAATAATAATTAGCAAAAGGTTATTCTATATACAAAAAAAAGTAAAAAAATTTAATAAGATATTTCGTTTTCGGGAGAATCGAGTTTGAGAGTTTTACAAGTGTATATTCAAACTCGATTTTCTCGAAAACCAAATCTCAAGTGAAAGAATTTATTTATTTTTTCTATTTTTCTTTGTTAATGTGTCTATTTCGTACGTGTAAAATAATTATACTTTTTTAGCAGGCGTATGTAACAATTAAAGTATAGATTAACAGTGGTCAATCTTGGAGATCTCAACACAATTATCAATACCTCCTGTTCTTTTTTTTTTCAAAAGAAATAAAAGGAATCGCATCTTGTACGTGCACGTAACGAATTCATCGTTACCTCATTTGTGAACAACTATTTGAAGAACCAATTAGTAACGCAATTTATTCGCTACATGACGAAATGATATAACAGATACACGTACGAATTGGAAATCCATTTGTAGTTAGTCCTCGTTGTATTTTCGTGGCAGAAGTTTCTTTTTTTTTTTTACAAAAGCTAGCAACTGACTCAATAACGAGCAAAGTTTACGACCAGGGAAGCCGAGTACCTCAAATACAAGTGGTGTTGCGCAGAGTCGTTAAATTCGGGAAATCGTGAAATACAATGGCGAAGCTGTCACGTGTTCGAGGAATTTCGTTAAAGTAGCACAATGGGGACGCAAAATATCAGATTGCAAAATCGGAAAATAATATCTGACATTTTACTTAGGAAAGCCGCGCTTTCGAATTCGCAGGAATATACGAGATTTTCGAATTTTGAAGACGACGCGAGGCAGATACGAATCTTGAAGCTCGAGCTTTTAAGGCTAATGTCAAGGCTCGAGTTCTCGAAGCTTGAAGACTGAAGCTTCAACAGCTACCTAGCTCTCAAAGCTCTTAGGGTTTACTCCGTGAATAACACGCTACTGTTACCAACATACACGCTAATTGAATTGCATCATAATATACTTACATTGTTTTATAACGAGCGTCACTTTGTCATTGAATTGCACGTACAATTTAAGCTTTTAATTAATTTAATTAAAAGCCAATTGTTGTAATTAAATTATAGCGTATACTAATTTTTATATTAATATTAAGATACTTAAAATACTTGATTATCTTTATCTTTATCTTTATCTACACTTGTAAAAAGCGTTTCCTCATGAAGCGACGATGATGAAGCAATCTTGGTGACAATATATTTGAAAGAAGAATATTTATTGAAACTAATTTAAAATTAGTTGACAATTATTATCAAGTTGATAATTTCGTCAATGTGATCCTACAAGTAATTATTAAAAAGCTAAGAACATTGTTTTTTCTAGGTTTTCTTTTTCTATTAGATTCCATTTTCACTTCATTTTTCTATTGATTTAAATATATATATAATGTTTCATTTAATTTTCTTTCTAACACTGTTTCTTCTTTTAAATTTATGCTTATACATAATAATGCTCCATTTTATTTTTGCATTAACTTTTCTTGTTTTTTTATGTTATTATGTTTTGTTTGAATAATATTTTATTTAATTTTCTGTATCAATTTCTTTCAAGTTACATTGTAAGATATTTATTTATTTTTTTTAATTTATACCTCTTCTTTAAAACGAATGTAACAAAGTAGTTTGCTTTCGTTCACATAATATGAATTTCTGAATAGCATATTCACCACCGAACAATATCAATTCGTACAATTTTCTACATTTTATTATCTTCAAATTTTACTTCTCTTTATCTCTTAAATACCAATTTTGATTCGAGTACATTGCATTTAGTCCCATTATAAAATTGAATTAAATTCTAATTTAATTGAACGAGAGACCTGTATTACGAATTGCAATTGTAGGTTGATTAAACTGAAAGAACTCAATTACGAAATATACGATGTAATTTAATTACTTTGTTATTATAATTCACAAAGTAATTCAATTGCAATTCTGCACAGTTTACGATACTGTTTATAATCGTCATTGTGTACAGTCAAGTCTTCGAAATGAGGGCTTCGACATTTTTAAGGTTCAAGTACTAAAAATTAAAATTGTGGCTCGAGTTTTTCAAACTTGAAGCTTTAAAGTTTGAGTTTATAAATAAGCAATAAAATAAAATAAATTTAAATAATTGAATTAAATGCTACGATAATATAAAATACTCAACAGTATATTACATAGTTGATATTATAAGAACTAAATTATAAAATTTCATTTAAAGTATTTTTTCATTAGAAATGAAATATAATGTAAAATAAAATTTACTTGTGTGTGTGTGTGTGTGTAGGAATCCCGGTTGAGATCCCAGTTTGTAGGAATTTTGCAATTTTTGAAATAATAATGATGTTTACTGTAAGTTGAAGGTAAGAGTTTATTTAAGATGATTTGAAAGTTAAAATTATCGCTATAATCTAGATATGCTCGCTAGGTTTTCTTCACACGACTACACATTGAACACGCTAGATCTTAATGATTCTCGCTATTTCTCAGTCTTTTCGCTCTCGCGGCTCACCACTCGCTGTCTGATTTTTTTCTTGCTTATCCACACGAAACATTCATCGTTCACACACACATGCACACAAACGCAGCCATACCCTAAAATATTTTAAGTGCTAGGACCTGGAAAACTAGAATAAACATTCCCAGGTCCCAGGCCTATCTTTCACTATGCTAAAGCAGATGTCATGCAAGTGACGATTGTTGGGCACTGGAAAAAAGTTTCGAGTCCTTTTTCTCGGAATTCCCAATCCCCCCTCCCCCACACACACACAACACACACACATACATACAAATGTAAAGTGATTACATTTAAATATGAAAATTTATTTTATATTTAAAGTTGTAAAAAATTTTTAAAATTAAGATAATAATAAATTTATGTATACATATATATATATTAACGATTCAAGTTAATATTTATTATACAATATTTTATATCTGTATAATATTATATAATTACTCTGTTTCGAATAAAGTCTCAAATTCGAGATTGCATTGATTAATAGAACGCATAAATGTGCGTAAAACAATGCGGACAATTTGAAACAATAATAACTTGAAAAGTGGAACGAAGGCGGAAATGATTCTTGCATTATATATTACATAAAGGAAGTTTCACTGAAAACATTTCTACAGTCAGAAAGTGAGACTTTGTGGACTTGTCAAATTTAAAAAATTTTTCCAATTTTCTTCGTTTCGTCCATTGTTATTTTTTATATATACTGTGTGCTATAATTGTCAATGGGAAAGTATAATTTCTCGTCGAGAAAAAGTGTATCTTTTAATATAGAAAAAAAAATAGAATTATTATTATTATTATATTTCATTAATTTTTCATTTTTAAGATTGGTGGACATTTGGAAGTCAAAGTGAGAAAGTTGGTAGGGAGAATTCTCAATCCACGCGCCACTATACCGAATGAACATTGCGGAACTAATTAACGCCTGTGACCAACGGATCGTGCGAAACGATTTGGTCGCTAACTTGTTGCCATGCCCCAGAGACGAATTCCAGAAGTAAGAAGCACGCTTCAATTCCCTCTGTGGCAGCTTCTTGTGGACGACCTTCTCTGGGAACGGTCGCGCCCGCGTGGAAAAATATGAAATTTTAAGGGAGAATTTCATTAGTGCGGCCGCTCCGGAGCAGCGCTTAACGGGTCGGACCTTTATCTCTTTAAATTCTTGCGAAAACGACGGTAAAACTGTTGCCAGTGCATTCGACGAGATGAATCTTCCATGAAGATCTTCCCGCTTCTCTCTCTTCGAACGAGCAACTCAAAAGCAAACGTTCCGAGAATCGCGTTTTCTCGAAACGTGCCTCCAATCGTTTTCGCACTTTAACGTCGTCCGTGTATGGGTTTTGTGTCTACTTTGGTTGAAGTTACGACGTAGGTAAAAGAAGTTTCGCCATGCTCGTTGTGCAAAGTTTGTTCATATTTTCTTGATCGGGGTTTTTGTGAAAAGGAAGCTAACGCTGCCAGAGATAGCGTGGCTTTAACTTGGTTAGCTGGAATGTTTCAAGCATTTTCACGTTTTGTCTGTCTGATTGCATGAAATACACAAAAAATATGTAACACAGACTCGACGTTCAAATAATTAATGGCTTGATTAGACACGTTAAAGTGTGCTTATTTGCGATCTTACGTATCTTGTTATAACAAAAAATTAATTGTATTAACTTGGCAAAAATTAAAATTACGGAAATAAAGAATGAAAAATGAAAATTTGCAATCGCATGTGAACTGATCAATTGTGAATATGTTGGTTGATTGGAATTATGATTTCATTTCACGAAATGAATTTGAAAAAAATGTAACTTTCGTTCGAGAGTAATGCCGAACACACTGACCGAAATTTCTATAATTTTACTCGTGTTTTGATCCATGTTTTGAAAAATATCGACGTGTCATTTCCCTTGAAAATAGGTTTAGCTCGATTTGAGGAAAAAGAAAATCACTGCAACGAGTTGTAACTAGTGATACTATATATATAAACTTAAATGCCGATTTTTTTAAAACCAATGTCATATAAATCTCTGCATAATTTCAAATGACTCTGTATTACCTTAATTTTAATTTTATGCTCTACGTTTTCTTTTCTTCTCATATTTTGCTTCTTATATTTTGGCTTTTCAATTCGTGTTTTGTTCATTTTGTCATCGTTCAAGAAGTTTTTCGAAAATTTTCTTCATTATTACTTATTTTATATTGTCAATACAAATACTATACATCTGTTGCTAAACTGATTACGTGTAAATACATACTGATGTTCACATGTCTAAAAAAAAAAAAAAAACTGGAAAGTCGAAATTTACATAAATTTGTACAAATTCCTCGCAAAGAAATGCGAATACAATTTTTGGACTTGAAGCTTCGTTTTCGTTAAAATGAACTTTAGCGTAAAAACAAGTAAAATACATGGAATAAAATTTGTTTATTTAACGCTTTATTTAAAAAAAAATAGACTTGACTTGAATATGTTTCGTTAAAAATTGCCTCGGTACTGATGTACTTGATAAATTTTCAAGCACAAAAATTTTATTCTCCATTTTCTGTTTCTTTTCACGTAAAAGTTTATTAATAATTCCATTATTGACAAACTATTAATAATTCTTTTCTGCTGCGTGTAAAATTAATTAACTTTAAATTTACACAAAAATTTTACTCTACAGTTTTTATTCGTGTTCACGCGTAAAATCATTACCAATTCTGTTGTCGATTCTGTTATTAATAAACTATTAATAATTCTTTTCTATTGCGTCTAAAATTAACTTCAAGTCTACCTGATAGCTCGATTCTCTCGTAAAGACGTTTTACACAAAAATGTTATTCCGTATTTTTCACTTATTTTCACACGTAAAGTTACTAGTAATTCAATTATTAATAACAATTTTATTATTAACAAACTGTGAATTAAGGGACGAAGAATCATCTCCTGACCGCCTGGCCACTTGTAAAGTGGTCACTGAAAGACTGAATGATATAAAACAAAAATAACTTTTACAAACACATATTTTTTTAATTTTTTATTATTTTATTTGGAAATATAATCAAGGGATCTTTTTCAGTATTATCTGTGAAAAATATCTCTCGAATGACCACCATTTTCCTGCTCACAAGTACGGGCTCTTTCCATAGCATTTTCCATGACCGTACGCAAGGTTTGAATTTTTCAAAGTTTCAGTGCGCTTCGAACCTCTTCCCATTGCCGACCAGTTCTTTAAAACCGGGCGATTATGATGTGATGACTAATCTGTCACTGAAATAGAAAAACTTAATGACTCGTTGCTGGAAATCATACGTAGCCATTTTAATCTCTAAATTCACTGGAATAGAAAAACTCAATGACTCGTTGCTGGAAATCATACGTAGCCATTTTAATCTCTAAAAAATGCTCTATAACCTACAAAAAAAGAAAAGAAAAATAAAAGAAAATAAAACAGTAAAAAAGAATGAACAAGTTACAACTTTTTCAACCCTTCAGTTTTTAAGTGGTCATCCTATGTTGGATTCCGCGTAATGGAATAACACTTTTTATTTCGTAGAGGTTTATTACAAGTTGTGATTGCGTACAAAATCTTTAGTAGAGTTGAATGAATGAATGAATTTACCTCATGCCTTCCTCCCAGCATGTCTTTATACAATTTTAGTTATCATCATCGTCAAGTGGAAGGGGAAGGAGCATAGATGACCAACTACTGGATTTTGACTACCTATTTATAGTCCATTTTTAAATTAGCACTGAACCAATATTGTCGGGCCGCGTTGGTCATCCAACACCTATTCATGTTATTATTCCGACAGCAGTAAGTTAATTGACTCGCGTTGTACGACTGTTCGCCACAGCGAACAAGAAGACTCACTATGATTTCGCGATCACAGCGTGCCGGGTACGCGCACCGACGAGTCTGGGCACGATCTTCATAATATGCACAGGGTGTTTGTAAAGTCTTTTTACAATTTCAAAAATTTATTACAAAGGCAAATGAAAAGGCGAATAAGTGGAAATTATTACAAAATGAGACGTATATATTTAAGTTTTTTCTGATCTCATTTAATACACCTTAAATATACAGGCACCATTAGTTGCACGAAGCACATCAAGACGGTACTCGATTTCTTACAAGATCGACGTTTTCCTCCCTTTATCGAACACTATCCCTCTATTCATAAATTTCTTGTGCCATGCACGAGTTGACGGACGTGACGATGGACTTCTATACTTAGTTCTAAAATTTCGCTGAGTCTACAGATTCGATTTGGTTTCAACAAACCAAATTGATACGCACTGTGCCTTTTCTTGAGGAGTAGCTATTTTGTAAGAGGTTCATTAACAGTATCTTATTCATTAACAGGGTACCTGAAATACAATGTGACAACTATTGAGTACACGGAACAAATCCGATGAAGAGATCTCGTCAATTGCCTTTGTAATAAATTTTTGAAATTGTAAAGAGACTTTATGGACATCCTGTACATCTCCCCGTGCTCCGTCTCGCAAGCAGACCGAACGATCATAGCGCGCGACAGCTGCACCACGCGGGCTATCCGAAGGCTGTCGCCGAAACCGCCATACTTTCCCTCGCCGTCTGCCAGCCCTTTATCTTCCGGTGATATACGAGACCGAACCGCGCTTTTCCACGTTAACCCCCCGTTGTCCGCCTTGCCCCCCGGGCTTTTAAGCTAATTCGAGGCGCACCAGCTGCAACTGCGCCTCTCTTTTGTCACCTTTACTCGTATTTTCTTCTTTCCTTTTTCCTCTCGCCACTTTGAGCTCCCCCACTTGCAGGGGAGGATCGTCTCGATCGCGGATCGACAAGATCGTAGCAAAAACGCGCGAAAGAATCGAAGGAACCGGAAGAGGATTATTTGAAACTGAACAATCATCAGTATTTTTTTAATGTGTATCGATTCCTAAATGCCCACTTCGGAAATGTAAAAATTAATAAAAAGTTGAAGAACACGTAACGTTGGACATTAATTTTAAAAATCTGGATTCTCGTCAAATAATTTGGTTCTTCTTCTCTGACAATGCGTCACCTGACAACTATATTTAAAATCTAAACGAGAAATCATATGTCCCGTTGCAAATTACGGTACGTAATATATTTTTAAAAAATATAGTATTTCAAGATATTATTGTTTAAAGTCAACTGCGTCGCGCTGTTTTATCCATACTTGTGTGTGTCTTTTCATCAACGCAACCTCAATTTTCTACACGAATTACATAACAAATATTAACTAACTGGATAATTAAGATTTCATCAATATATATTATATGTGTAAACATAAACTTACATCAGTTTACTTACCATTGTTATTACTTTAATTTTAATAATTTTATATAATTTAAATTTAAAAATAAATTTTTATATTTAAATATAATCACTATAAATCTTATATTGTACTACAATTTATTTCTAGTAAAAAATAAATAAAAATTAAATAAGGCTCTATAATTTTATTTAAATCTCACAATATTATAATATCAATAGTATAATAAATTATTTACTTTTTATACGATAATAGCATTTAATTCTGTTTTAATTTTACATGGTACAACCCTACTATTCGATTTCGTTCATAATTTCAAAGTCAAAAATTTTATTTACATATGATTAGTTAAATTAATTCAAGGATATAGTAAGTACTGCGAAATGAAATAAAAAAGAAAACTATGAAATAAACAATTTGACTAATTTGTTTAAAAAATTTGTTTATAAGGTTACATAACAAAACAGTGATTGCATCGTATTGTATATCATTGGAAAGGAATTTTTACACCAAGATTCATTGTATCTCTTACGAGTGGAAAGTTATTCACAAATGTGTGAATTCTCAATCTGGCCCATTCTGCGTTACTTGATGATTTCAAGTGTCGTTTCTAGTACAATGTAATTAAAATTATATACAGTTCTTGGCTATCGTAGCCTGAATGTGAATTCTATATCTTCGATATGATAGAAAAGCATATAAAGAACCTGCTGCAAAATTGACCTTATCCTTAAATTTCAAGATAAAAATTTTTTTCATTTGAGTCGTATTCTACTCGTCTCTGCAATCTGCTGCAGAGTGGCCTAAGCTACTGAACCGAAATTCCGATTCCGATATGTCACTTGATTATTTATACTGATACATACTACCATATCTTGTTATTCCATCTCTTATGAAAATCATAATTTACCATAGAAGCTTTTACTTTAGTTTTATCAATTAAATTATTTTGTTTTATTTATTAATTAAAAATTCTATCAACTAAAGGCCGTAATTTTATTTAACTGGTCATTCTTGCCTGTTAAATTAATATCATATTGAAATGTACAGGATAAATGTATAAATGTAAGTGTAGTTACGTGCTTAAATTTTGTATTTTCGTAATGTATACATTATTTACTCAGCAGTTTAAATTAATTTGTATTCTTATCTGGATAAAGAATTTGACTAAAACAAAGACACTTTAAGACGCAGATTAAACGAAGCTGGTTCGTCGTGTCGTAAAACTACGTGGTCCAAACCTCACATTAATCAAAGAAACAGAAAAAAATAAGCTAGCTTTTGCTAAAAAGTAGGTTAACGTGCCAACGTTCTTCTGGAAAAAGTAATTTAAAGCTTAGAGCAAGTTTGAATTACGAAGATGATTGAAAAAGAGAAATCATGTTTGGAGGAAACCCAATGAAACATTCAAGAAACAATTTGTTACGCCAACAGTAAAATTTGAAGATGGCTCGTTAATGGTACAGGGGTGTTTTTCGTTTAACGAAGCTGAAACGCTAGTAATGATGGAATAACGAATGCAGAAAAGTACATTGACTTGTTAATGAAAATTTGGAAGAAACCGTGCTGAAATTGGGTCTTGATGAAGAATCCATCTTCCAGCAACAAGACGATCACAAAGAAGAAAAAGAAATTTTTTCACGGTTCGGGTATTTAGTTATTTAAATGGCCCCAGATTGAATTCAGTTTTTTATTGGATTCTAAAATATCACTGAATACGGAAACAAACTTTTTGAGTGCAGAATTTACAAAAAAGTTGATAAAGAATATGTGGAAAAATTAATAAATAGAGTACTATGACGTTCAGAGTTGGTAATGCCAAGTATTAACTGTTAATTATTTATAATAATAATAACAGTTGCTAAATATTTTGCAGTGTGTCCATTTATTTTATTCTGTAACTAGCTGTTTTATCAAATACACAAACATTGATATTAATATTAATTTCAACTCTTGACAAAATAATGTATATATATGAAAACTGCACGACTTGTATCCCAGTAGGATTCGCCTCACTGAAAGGCCTAGAAGTAACTGGTTTTAACTAGGAAATGAAGACGACTTTTTTAAATTACAGGCGCGATCGCTCAGTACCAGACAACGCCACTCCTTCTCGAGGTCTACCCAACGCCTCCTTACGAATCACGTGACCCAAATCAGCCAATTGCTAATTTTCGTTGCATTAGCGTTGCACCTGAAGAGGCCCGATTTTCTGGGTTACCCCCGCTAAAATCACTTTCACTGATAGTAATACAGATATAAGAATAAATACCCAATAAAATTTAGTTACATAACAATGTAATTATTTCTATTAAATATCATTAATGATCATTTCTACTGTGACTATATATCGTTGAATATTTCTAGATATCTCTTGCCGCGATCTTGCGTACATTAGAAATTTGTAAATTCTGTTGAAGTTGTCGACATTTTCGTTATCAGAATCTTCCAATAACATCGATTTCATTCTTCATTACACAATTTCTTCTCCGACACGGTATCTGCTTCACTTGTAATCAACTTTTTTCTCCATATTTCGAGGATTGTAAAAATTTTCAAATAATGGTCTTCTCGATTAGCAAACTGAACGCCGATTGAACAAGTATCTCAACGCTTTTTTTGTTACCAGCTGTCATTCCAACGCATAAATGTGTGCTTTGGTTCTGTCAGTTATTTTTCGCCCGCAAATGTTTCTTGTTCTTTTCAGTAACGAATGATAACTTTTTATCAATTGTTGTCACTCCTTGCTTCACAATTAGATACAACGATATAAATCAATACTTTATAACTCAATTTAAAGTCCAAACGTTTCCAATCAATTTTGTACTATCGAGTTTGATTGAAAATTTTTCGCCAGGGATTGTATAATTCAAGAGACAGTTACAAAGACGAATGAATCCAGAATTATAGTGGAGTGGAAGCCTGATCGATGGATGTATTTATGAGAAAGGATAGACAGGCAAAGAGTTTTGAGAAACTGTTTTGATACTAATTGCACCCAAGGAGATAAAATCGATCCTTTCTCCCAAAGAAAGTGAACTGGCAATAATTGCAAAAGCTGGCATGATGTTCTTCAAGGGGAAGATGTATTTTACAGCAGGTTATTCTACCTGTGAAAACAAGTCAAAAACATAGAATACAAGACGACTCGTTTTTCGAGAAAATTTATCAGATGCACAACTACCAAGCCAATTTTTGACTTTTATTCTACATTTATTTATTCAACTCTAGTGTAATCTATTATAAGCTAGTTACATTGGAAAATTTCTATTCAAGTGAAAAAATTTTGTTGTTTCTTTCCTTGTTTTTTTCTACCGGTTTTACCGCCACTGGTTACACCTTATACTCCTTTTTGCATAATTTTTCACCAACGAGAGAATGAAAGCGTAAGAAAATTTTCAGTGAAATTATTTTGACGGGCAAAGTTTTTTCTTCCATCTCGCCCGAGTTGATATTTCTCGAAGATGTTTTCGCAGGACAGTGAAAATTAACCTTTCTCTTCCTCGAAAATGTAGGATAACGCAGGTATCTAAAACTATTCAAACTTTCAGTAAATCACGATATAACTGCAATTATCCTTTCTATTTCGAGAAAACTGTCGTAAAATACAATGTATTCACTGAAACTGAAACTGTATCTTTCCAGGCAAATATGTTTTCTCAGAAGTGGAAGAAACTTCTCATTAAACGAGAACATTTCTTCTGTCGTAAGAAACTAAATGTCGTAGCAAGCAGATTTCCAAGAAAATATTATGATTTGAAGTTGAAACATGAATTGTGCGAAAATTCTATTTGTTTGAATTTTAACTTAAATTTCTGTTCTTCAAATTAAAAACTAGAACCACGACTTTATATTATATATCTGTTTTCAGTGTCTTCGGTGATTATGAAAATACTCCCAACTTTTGTATTTTACTCTACAGGTTGTGTCACCAGCTTGATAAATCACAGTTTATCAATAATTGGACAGAACAGTTTAGTTGTAATATCAAAATCATGATGAAATTGTTCCATCGACTGAGGATTTGGATAATAAAAAGGCATGACACAAGTCGTTTTCAATGAATATTTATATGAAAATGTTATAAAAACTTGTATAAAACGATATTAAATACAATATAATTATTAAACGTATAATGTTGAAACTGGCTCTCATGCTCATAGACATTAAATTGTTACAGATAAAGTGGCCAAATTCATAATGTAAGTTTCAATGTCTATAGCTTTCTTTAAAATATTATATAAAACAATACTAAATATAATATTAAATAAAAATATAATATCAATTATGTATTAATTATAAAACGTACAATGTTGAAACTAGCTCTTATGCTCATAGACATGAAATTGTTGCGGATGAAATGGCCAAATTCATAATGTGAGTGTCAATGTCTGCAACCTTCTTAAAAATAATATTAATCAAATTCGACACGTTTTATTTGTTCCGAATAACTTTACAATTGTTACGATTAATTTAAAATTTTCACAATTTTTAGTAGGATTGTTTCTTCTTTCAGTGTAATTTTTGCACACTTGTATCAGCGTTACGAGCAGTTCTCGCTATATTACGTTAAAGTTTAAAATTTTGTAAAAATGCATACCAACTTAACGTTTCGCTTCAAATCGTCGTGAAATAAATCTCGTTTGAGTTCTGAATAATTTTACGCACTTGAAATCCGCCGTTTCATCCGTAACAACCTAATGGAATTCGTTGGTGTAAATTTCGAATTATTATGTTTACGTGTTTGCGTGTTTCATGAAACTCGTGTTTGAAAGACTGCAATGATTTCTTATTAACACTACGAGAACGTGCTTCAGTACATTACGTACACGGACGAGCGCCGTTATGTACTTTTATCGATTTGCTGGTATCCATTAATAACGAGCGCGGCGGCGTGTAAAAACATTGACGTCTGGATATTTGTGTTTCCACGAGAGGAAGTAAAAATATCGACATTGTTATTAATTTCTACGAGACGAAAATGACGTTAAGATTTAAACTTTAATCCTCGGTGATCACCAGATTCTTTTTTTTATATTTTACCCACCAAAATTTCTATCGATACGCGATACGACAATTTTTGAACGTCATATGCGTATTAAATATAAATAATATTTATTTAATGACAATGCTGAATTAAACAAGATGAACACAGGCTCAAGAATAATATTATTCTTTTATATCTACGAAAGGACGTGAATATATTTGATTACCAAACTAACAGACTGCGTTCAAAAATAACCTTTGTTTCTTGTACATTGGTGCAAATCAGAGGGGCTGTAGATTTAAAAAAATCACGAGATTAAAAATGAGAGCTTATCAAGTCAACAACTACTACTACGTGAAAATATATCTTCTTCAATTTTACATATTTTCTTTTTAATGTCAAGTCTGCGCAATGATTTTGCAGGCAGTTTCCTCCAATTTGCTTCAAGTTGTTGCACAGTCTTCTTTTCTTTTGGTGAAACTGAAAAAGAAGAAGAAAAAACATCAGATGATTTCTGAAACCTCAATTCAAAAAGTTGGAATATTCAAAAACAAATACCAAACTACACTTTAATTTTCTTTAAAGTCCTTTGCTACGAGAAGCAAAGGGAAAACGAGGAAAGAACACGCGCAGGCGCGTTAAGATGAAAATTGTTTCACGTTCAGATCGAGCGTTTAAATTGGACGTTTTCTAGCAGCCATCTAGCCCACTGTAGGTATCGATTATCGAAGAAGGAACGGCAGCTAGTTGACGTTGGGGGAAAAAAAATCTTCGATTGACCAGCTCCCCTTCGGCTGCAGTCCCGCTGCAATTTCAATCTCACAGATGAGTTGCCCGGTGTTAAAACTTGTTAGTAACAACTGCGATGCCGAGGTACTCAACCCGTTAACGAAGTTACCGACCTCGGCAGTAGAGTCGTCACTTTTCCTACTCTGTTGCCGTGCTCATAACCTGTTATAAAAGCAATAATTGCACGGCATTTTCTGCCTAATCGCACTGTCCGCCGTATGAAATTTCTTCCTCTTTCTTAAATCGTCGCGTTCATTTTGTCCAATTGAAGTTGAAGGTTGCAACTTGTCAAGATTGAACTGAGCGATACTTGAAGTCTCTCTTGAGATTTATTTTTTTGGAATTTAGTTGATTTGAAGGAAGAAAACTTAAATACTTGCAAAAATGAGCAACGTGGAGAAATGTACAGAATACTGCAACACAAAGCGTTTTTTTTTTTTTTTTAATCAAATTCAATTTGTTCAACAACATTATTACTTTTTAAAACACACGTATCACAGTGTATTTCAATTACAATACGATACATTTCAATGTTTCAATCATTCAATTGGTCCTCAAGTGCGAATTAAAAGTTGTATTTCTCTTTTCTTTCTATTCGAACATTGTTATCCGAAAATTATATTTTCTTGTAATTTTTTTACTATCACACATAACGATTTAACTAAAATTGTTAAAATAGTATACGGTATAATAACATATACGTATATATATATAATATATAGTATGATATTTACTTTCTTTGCGATTCTTTTCTTGCGAGAATTTAAAATAGTATACCAACAATGTCATTAGCAATGAAACTTGCGGTATTTTGATTAAATTGACCAAAGAAGAAAAAGGAGACTGCGAGGAAAGTAATAATAAAGATGTGCTTTCATACTGTGAAGAATTTGTGGCATTAGAGAAGGAGAGCATCCCCAACCCGGATATTTAGAAAATTGTAAAACTTTGGAAATGAGTAGAACAATTGCGCAATTTTCTCTGGGGGAGTATGAAACGCGGCTCTGAAACTTTGGCAATTTTTCGATAATTTGAAAATCAAGTAGAGTATAATTCAGTGATTAAAAGATTTATGCGATCTGGGAGGTTATGGAATCCATGAATAATTAAAAAACATTTCACCTTTGTATCATTCTTTTTTGAAATATACAATATAATAATTATGAGAAAAGAAGAACGGTCTAAAAATTTCTAAATGTGTTTTCTTACAAGCTACGCGATGCAATAGAACAAACAAAAAAATGTAATTATTTGAAAAAAAAAACAAAACAATGCAGGATGTTTCAAGTATTGTTGAATTACATATAAAATACTTTTCATGTCTTCACAATGGAAAAAAGATATTTGAGAGTCACGCCCTCTATATTATATCTTCTATAAGATTGTTTGAGATGTGCATGAATATTCATTATCTATCGCTCGTCAAATTATTTTATCAAGTGATGTAATATGCTGAGATAGACGTAAAGTAAAATGTTTCGATATTTTAATTTTAATTTTGCAGCAATCGGATAATTAAAATTCGAATTTTATCCAACATCTTCAAACATTCTTTTACTGCTTCCTTTCTTTCATTTTATCTTTAAAGCACTGCTTTAAGCTTTTTAATATAAAAGCAGGTAATTGGTATTCGAAGTTTGAGACAAGCAATTGTACATTTATAAAGCAAGTTTAATCGCATTTTCTTTCTAATTATAATTATAAGAATATACATATTAATCATAAAATTCATTTATAGCGAAGAAAGTGTAAGAACGTATTAATGGTCGTTTTTGGTTGGGAGAGATTATTTCGTAGCATTTTTAAAATAAAATCCAAATGAGCAAGAAAAATCAAATTCATATTGATTAGTACATGGATTTTCATGTAAAATTATGTTTTTGAGAATAATGGTAATTAAAAAAACCGAATCTAGGTAAAGGATTGTTTTGCATACCAAATATTGTAAAAAGTACTAGTCTTTGAATATGAGGGGATGGATGCATGACGAAAGGATGAATAGAGAAGGTGAAGATTGCGTTTCGTCTCGGAGTCACTGCCTAGACGACACTCCATCAATGGGGCTGATGGCAGCGACTCCTTAACTCCAGACGCTTGTGTTGTAACTACTCGCTAAGGCTGGTTCCCCGATCCACCCCTCCGTAGCGGGGTTCCGCACACTCTGAGTGCTTAACGTCAAAGATCACGGAAGGACCTCGACGCTAGGCGCGCAGCCACTTGCGGCTTGTGCTAGTCAGTGTTCGAAACTCGTAGTTGAGGAATCCTAGGCCGCTACAAATATTTCATACAGTTTCATAAATGCATAAATTAGTGATCAGATGTGATCAAAAGTCCCCATGAGGGCTGACAATTACAATACAAAAGTACAAATTAATCTTGCACTCAATTCTCATTTCGAGTAAGAGTGTTGTACAGAATTTAAAAAAGCGTTAAATTTTTAGAAAATCTTTCTGTCCTTCTTCGAATCACCGTACACTGTGAAATTAAAATTGTGCGCAGCTGTTTCTGTAATTCTAAACCAGAAATTAATTTGAATTAACAAAGATGAAATTGAATTTGAAATAACGAATCGTTCCAACTAGTTTATCATCCTCCAATTAAATATCATTACGTTGGGCCCTCAAATTAAATAAAACATTTCCGAATCTTTCATTCGAGTAAAATCATTGAGATGAAATGAGAAATAATCTTGGTAGAAAGCCAAGTTAATACGATAAAAAGTATAAAATAGAAAATGAAATAAATAATTTTATAATCAAACAACAATTTGGAAAATTCGCTTGGTCAAATAAAGTAACATGAAATTATTTCAAGCATCGATCAAATAACGACTGATCAAGACTGTTGTGCGTACTTCATTAATGGAATACGTTGAAACGATAAAGTTCTCTTTCTTCTCTTTATTATAATTAGACTGCGAATTTTTATGCATTTATGGAAAACGTATTCAAACAAATTTTTGTTCAAACATTTTCTCGATAATATGACGGATTTCAACCTTTCTTTTTCTATCTTGTTGTTTAAAAGGTGCTATTTTTGTCAAAAAATCAGACTATTTTAATCGTCGTCGTTTAAATCATCAAGTTTGGAATTTCTGGAACTTTGCATAGCACGAGAAATGAGAACCTTCACCGACGTCGTCAAACATTCGAGTCGGCAACTGTTTGAAAAAAGGGAAATTTTTACTCGAGATACACGACCAAGCGTACAATGAAGAGGACCGTGAAACACCGTGGTGAGGGTTAATGTCACAACCGACGAATCCGAGCGGCGTGGCGCTACTTCGTCAAACTTGTGTCGACGCGAACAACTGCGTGCGCGTGTGAGGGTCAGCGCGGAGCGACCGGACGAGAAGTAGAAAGATGGATCGCAGTGATCGGAGAAACGCGGGGGAGGGATATTTGCAATTCCAATGCCATCTTCGACCTCGTCCCTCGCCTTTTCGTCCCCCCCCCCCTCCGTTCACGTTCATCCGTTCGCGTTCGGCCGTTTGCGCCGCCAACACGAGCGACTCTCGCGTGACTGCCGCCGCCGTTCCTCCACGGAATGCCCGATGAAGGACGGAAATTCGCGGGCCCCCGACTCTCTGGTCATGTCGTCGCGAGAATTCGGAAGTTTGTCGATCATGTTCCTTCGTCGAAGGAACCAGCCTCCTTCCACGTCACTTTTCAGTATCAGTGAAAACGCGAGGTTTGATGGAACATTGATGGAAACATAGTTTTCGATTGTAACATTATCGAGAGCACGAGTCAATTTATTTATTTGCCATTTATATCGAATTTCTCTTGTTTGTCGAACACGGGATGGTTTCTTAAGAAACCGCGAAATTTAGAGGAAACGAGAAATTTAAAGAAAAGTCATCTCCAAGTACGCAGAAAGTTGTGTCTCGTGGCTCTTCCAAGTTGTGAAATTTTTCCTGAATTTAAATTGTTTTTTATATTATTTTTACGTTTTTACGTTATTCAATAAATGACTATACAAGTTCAGGGCAAGAAATAATGCCAACTACTATGCTTTGCGAAGAAATTTGAAAAACTGATTAGTTTCAACAGAGTTAGTTATTATTTTGTCGATTGAAGGAACAACATCAAGTCCAAAGTGACACATAATTCGTCCAGATAAAATTCGTAATAAATGTTTACAGAATGTAGCACCTCAAATGAATCAAGAAGAGCAACGCAAGATTTTCATAACTGACGAGGAACTGTCTCTGCGTTTTTCGAGTCGAGTTCAAAGTTCCCTTTCGTTCCGAGGAATTCCCAACGAAATAGAGTAAATTGCTGTGCTTAGGAATCTTCTGGATTTTCGAATTATGAATTTGAAGTATCGCTGCATTCTCAACTTTTAAGGAGCATTGTCACGTATTTGGAATATAACGTAACTCGAAAAGAAAATTTTGTCAAAAAATACAAACGATTTTCTTTAAACAAATTATCTCGTTAATGACATTCGTTATCAAAATGACTAATACTCGTGAATCGGAAGCATCTTAAAATTTTACGCTAAGTTCCTATAGATTTCGTAAAGTATAATTTCCTATTTTTTATTTACTAACGTACATTATTATAGTCAACTATAATGTAGATAGTAATCTTTTTGGAAATGTTGATTTTACATCTTTAAATCGTTGCAAATAGCTACATGCTGAAAGAACATCAGTTTTCATGGAAATTTAACGATATGACAAAAAAATATTATATATGCTCATTTATACTTTTATATAATATATAATAATCTATTAAGTATAATATGAATAAATATGTCGTATTATACATCCATAAAGGTAAAAGGACTCGAGATCAATTTTGAATTATTACAATTTCTCACTATACATCATATTTAAAATATGATCGTATGATCAAAATTTTTAATTAAAGCAAACATTTACTGTATTACGTTCTTTCCAATTGATTACTCGTAACTACAATAATTTGAAATTTTTGAAGAAGCTTATTCTTTTTTCGCTGTCGTGCAGTTAACAATGAATAAAGTACTTTAGTAATGCAAACTGTACACTTTTTCTTAGGAAAAAGTTATATTCATAGACCTTGAAGCATATAGAAGCAAGTAGATATTATTAAATTTTATTATTTAATAAAAAATGTACCCAATAATAAAATTTCATCATTCATATATAATAATCTTAAAGATTTAAATTTTAATAAATTGTTCTAAAGCTCGGGTTGATGAGTTTCATAAACTGCTTCACATTGGAATTTTTAACCAGGCATGCCGGCTTTAAAACGAATGGCCAAAATGTGTCTGGCGCACAAAAATATTGAAAAATTAAATCCAAATTGCAATCTACAGCTTCTTGAAATTACGCGTGTAATTGTCTAAAGGTTACAAAAATCTGTCGCGATAAATTGGTTTATCGTCACATGCTTTTCAGAGTTATTTATAAATTGTTTCATTTTTCTTAGGCATTTCTTAGGCTTTCGACAAGTCCAAATAATCAGCAAGAAATAGTATCTATCCTTAAACGTACTACTCACAAAAATTGGGGAATATTTCAAAATGAATATAAGGCGATGAAAAAAGAAGCATTTGATTTTTTTGAGCAGTGAAGAGAATACCACAAGTTAAATCAAACAAAATGGGAAAAAGTTTTTGCAAGATGCACGATTAGAACAACCAGATGCTTTAATACGCCCAAATCGTAACAATTCAACTAATTGTAAATGTATGTACGCAATCGCGTAATTAAAACAAAAGTCGATATTAATATCGACAAAAATATCAAACAATCCAAAGTCTCGCGGTGTTAAATAATGCAAATCACTTTTGTTTGTCGAGTGCGAAATTGAGAACAGTCTGAACCCAGTTGAAAGGGAGCACTTCGATTTTGGATAATTCGAGTTGTCTCGTGCGAATACCCGCCCATGCAGAGAAAAAGCATGCAAAATGTTGGATCGGCGGATGACACGCGGCATGCGATCGCATGCGTTCACGGCTAATGAAGAATGAAAATTCGCGACTTCCGCGCGGGCATGCGAAATTGTGATTAGGAGGACGACGGTTCGCGACGCGTGCGCTCGTTGCTCGTTGAAATATGCTCGTTTCGTCTGACACTGCGATGGGGAAATACGCGTTCGAGAGTGGGACGCGTATCGTTTCAGCGTATGTAGATCGTAGAGAGAGTACGTTTTTTGAAAAACGAGAAAGAAAGAGAGAAAGAAGCTGGTTATTTATTTGACATCTTTATTACACATTTTTGAATACATCGTAGCGAATGCACGCGTGTAAGCAGAGTGAAGTGCTGAAAGATTTAACAGAATGACCATGCTAAACTATACTAATCTGTACTATACGAAATACTATACCAAACGGAAGAGTTACAAAACTGAACTTTTACCATTATTAACGATTTACAAATTTATAGAATTTTTCCTTCTCGAGGAAAGGAAGAATTTTTTTTGAACTCTTTCGTTTAGTATTAATATATTTATTAATGTATTATTTGGTATAGTGTTAGTAGCATTTTCTGAGCGAATGACTGAAAAATTGCTGTTTGTCTTCAAATTTATCATTTTCAAGGTAAAAAGCACTTTATCTTAACGCAATGCAACGTCAACAAGCAACTCGTACAATAATTATTCGTTATTACTTTTTTGTTACGAGCGATAATTATACAAGCCGACAAGATTTTTCTCATTGTCGACGAAGGAAATTAATAGTAATCGATTGCTCGTAACGACGAGAGAAATTTTGTTTGGTCAAAACGATAACGGTTGTCTGTGAAATGTTCATGGTGAAAATCAACAACAGAAACTTGTCTATTGTTTAATCACGAAATGTAAAATTTTTCAGAAAATTAAGAGACAACCTCGTGTCTAATTTTTTCAATAATTTCAACGAATTTCGTAATTACGTGCTTGCTGTCAATATTCGAAGCTACAAAAATTATTGTTATTGTGAATACGTTTTTACGAAAATTATCGAAAAATCGTCAACATCAGGCATCGTCCTCGAAAGATTAAAAAACTTTGATTGTCACAAATTACTACAAACAAAATCTTTTTGGAAATTGTTTGGAATTCTATTTCGGTCCATGAAGAAAAATTTCAGTTGTTCATAAAGAAGCAATCTATATTGATTTTAAATTTAAACAAAACATTCAGAACTGAAGTAAGCATGAAATATTTTAAAATTTATAAACTGTAGAGTTACATCGATAACTGTCACGAGCAATCGAAATCAATTTCCTTCGTCGACGAGAAAGATTTTGTCCAATTATTACTTGTGACGGAAATGATGGTTTCTAAAGTTCAGAATTTATGAGTTGAAACATTGTATTCACATTATGCTAAAATGAGTGCTTTTTGTTTTCAAACATTGGTAAAATGTAATTCAGCAATTTTTCAATCATTCAAAATTCACTCAAAAAAATATATAATACCAAGTAAAAGTGAGTAAAAAGATAACTTGTTCAACTCGAACAATAAATTAATCAATATTAATTAATGCTATCAACGATTTATAAATTTACAGAATTTTTCTCTGTTAAATTCCTCGATACCGGCAACACTTCACCATGTTTACAACGTTCACAATGATAAATTCAAAAATGCAGAATTAAGATGTCAAGTAGAGAAGCTTTTCCATCTGATAGAGAAATGATTATTACGGTCATATGATTTGAGTTATCGCGTTTTCATATCAAGCTGTCGTAAAGTGTCCGATAATACGTTTTCGAATTGAGTTAATAGGAATAAATAATGACCGTACTACTACAAATATTTTATTATTCGTTTTTTAAATTAAAACAAGCCCGACGTAATAATTTTGAGACTGAAAATTCCTCGAAAATCAGATGATTAATTACAACATTGATATTAATTTGGTAAAACACGTGAAAATGAATTTGTATGTCGTTAAATTATCGCACGTAACATTTTGTTCGAACCCACACGCATCGGATTGATGATCTCTCGTTGAATTAATTGTAACGACGTGCAATGTAACAACAATAAACGACGATAAATCTCGTTGTAATAGGATAATTTCATCAAGTGATTTATACCTAACTTGCATTCGTGGTAAGATTTATTCTTTAAATCGTGTATCAATAAATCACCGACGTGATTTTCAGTTTTCCATCATTATTTCTTCGGTCAAATGATGACGCGCGATTCAGACGAGATAAAAAGTTTGAAGAAAAAGAGAGAATATTCGATCGAGATAAAACATATTGTTTTGGATGGAAATTCCGATGCTTAGATATTTACATACACTGTTTATCTATCTGTAAGAATTGTCTACATACAAGAGATGTCGATTCTCGTTTCCGAGAAGATTAAATTTCAAAATTTATCAAACGCAATTCTCAACTGAACATGTTCAAAATTTACCGTGGGTCAACAAAATATTGCACACGTAGTTTTACGAATACAAATGACATGTTGACGAAATCTATTATTCATTTCCATAAATAGTTCACTACGTACGAACAATCTCCAATAATGAGTTACACAGTAAACAATGTAGGAAATATAAAAATTCAAAGGTCGAAAAGGCATTGACGGCACTTGTAATTCCAATGCTTGATTTGCATGCTGTTAGAAAAATCACAAAATATATTGCAATTAAAAATATTTTACATTCTACTCTCAGATACGCGATAAAGAAATTATCATGCATCTTTTCGACTCTCAAATCTTTATGTTACTCGCATCATTGGAAATTGTTACCGTGCACGTTTCTATGGATTTCGTTAAACGTCTCAAATCAACTGTAAAACTTTAAAATGAGCGGGGAGAACCCAGAAAATCGGGCCTCTTCAGGTGCAACGCTAATGCAACGAAAATTAGCAATTGGTTGATTTGGGTCACGTGATTCGTGAAGGGCGTGTCTGGTACTGAGCGATCGCGTCTGTAATTTGTTTTCTATCGATTCAAATGTTTGCATATCAATAAAATTTCATGACAAAAAAGTCGTCTTCGTTACTTCTCGGCCTTTCAGTGAGACGAATCGTACTAGGGTACAA
>KQ435884.1:130317-157463 GCA_001276565.1 Melipona quadrifasciata
TCAATTACAAAGATTGAAAAATTGTAAAAAGAAATTGTAGATTTCTTATTCTTTTAAAAGTTTACTTTTACAGCAGCAACATGTTGCCATCACTAGCAATTTATTTAGGTTTTAAGGAAATCAAACTGCAACTTTCAAACTGTACTCTGTTTCTGCTATTCCGAGTCGAGCCACTAATTCAAATCGGCAGAACAGGATAACTTCTAGACAGCAGTTCTGCTTTGTTGCGTCGCATAATCAAGGGAAAAGCGAATTAGATTTATCGTCGTCCATTCGTATTTCCGCGGACAAACAGAAAAAGGGGCGATTAATTACGCGGAAGAAGGATGATTGGCTTTGCGTCTCTCGAGTTTCTTCCGGCAAACACTTTTGCGCCGTATCATTTCGGCGGAAACGAAGCTGAGGAAACGAGCAATTAGCCACGTACCACGTAATTTGTCCTAGAAATTTCCCGACAAATTTCTTCTCGCATTTTGTCTTTTCGTCTTGTCGTCGCGACAGATGGCGTTCTAACGCGTGGAATCCGATTTCGTCGAGCAAAAATATCTTACGTTCCTTGGCAATTTGATACGGTTAATGACTGTGGAAAGCAACTATAAAAACAAAAGATGAAAATGATTCGAGTAATAAATCAGTCGGCATAGTATTATTAAAAATATAGAATTATCAGTGTTAAAATTTGAAATCAATTTCACATGTATTATAACATTCATTTTTATCTACAATTGTAGAAGAACAAATCTTTTATCCGGAGCAGAAAGAAATTTCTTATTTGCCGTATCTTTGCATGTGAGAAAGTTGAACGAAAGTTGTCTAGAAATAAATTCAGAAAATAAGAGAGATATGCTCAAAACTTGCAATTATTATTTGAGTCAATTCCATTTAAAAAAGTTTTTTTAAGTTTTTTTTTTTGCACCTGAAATAAATTTCCTTTAATAATTAGACTTGACGCTAAACTAAATGACAAAATTTCTTTTGCCAATATGGTTATGAAACAATAGTGTTTTCAGAATCCAGCGATTACTATTTTATGTCGATAAATACTACGTCTGTCATAATGTAGTATATAAAGTTTTACAATATTTCTCTGAATCTAATAAATTTTTTAAGGAATTTAAAAAAAAAATGTGTAGTATTTTATCAATTTCTCCATTTTGTGTTTTTGTAGGGTGACCAGTTCTTTCTACGTTTAACGAAACAAATTACTTTGACTTTTGCCACTACTTTGTCAAATATATCCATGCCAAACTCTTGTAAAAACCTTTCTTGATAACACAATCAAATCCCTCTAAAAATATTCCACGTAAGTTCTCACATAAACGTAAGAAATTACAATTCGTAATTTTCATCTAATTAAATTTACTGACAAAAGTCGTAAACCTAAATCATTTCAGATTCAATCGATTCCAATTGCTTCGTAGATCTTATCCGGAAGAGTTAAAAGTTTCATCTCGAGGGAATGAAAGCACAAAAGCCGACTGCGTCGCATACAATACGACGCAATTATAATATAATCTTTGCCACGAAAGCTTTCTAACGATTAGATCGATTAGTTTTTGTTATGACTTTCGTACGTTGTACGTCATCAGCAAAGATAGACCAAGAATTGTGGAATTGAGAAATTACAACGAGCAAATCAGAATTATTAAATTTCGTAATTATGTTATTATATTCACTAGTTATTAATTTCGTTAGTTGTTTAAAATTTCGAAATAAAACGACCGAATGCATTTTGCTTGTCGATAAGAAAATCGATCTATTGGGAAAACATTCTCGGTGTGAAAGAGAGCGAATGTGAAATTTTTATTAAAACAAATTGAAAATAATTGGTCTTTTTAATATGCACTACATAATAATAATCGTAATGATATCTATCGTAATAATAATAATCACCAAAATGAACGAGATTTCTTAATTGAGTATTAAGATTACTTAAAAACGTGTCGCGTAAATTGACCACTTGGTATGTTTTATCATACTGTTTAAGAAATCTATAATATTAATTACATGCGCATTAATTTTCACTAATATTTCAATACAATTTTTGAAACGAAAGAAAAAAGAATCGTAGGATTACAATAAATCTGAGCTCAACTTGAAGCTTAAAGCCTCTACTTTCCGAGTAGGCTCGTTTATTTTATTTTAAAATTTTGTACACTATGTAACATTTGAACACTTTTCTTCTCGGAAATGTTACAAATTCTCATAACACACTGAAAAAGTTTCTTCGTAACTGAATTTACAATGACCATGAAGATGGTTGAAGTCTTTCATTTACAACAAAAAACAAAAAATTTGATGTATAATTTTGTTCCAACATCTTATTGCCTATTAGCTCCAAGTGACAAGAATTTCAGGAAATCGTAACATCTTTCTGGTTGTATTCATTTTTGCCTGATATCGTACTTAATCGTACTTTAAATTACGAGCCCGAGTTTGTCATTCTGCGATTTCTTTTTACAAAATTACAACAGTTTCGATATTTAGTGTCCGAATATCAGTAGGAATAACCGTAATTAATGGTGGGAGGTCTGTTTTACGAGCAAAATCAAGTTTGAAAGTTTATTAACTATACTTTAGTCACTGGAACGAATAATGGATAAAAGGTTATTTTATAGAGAATGTAGAGTACAATTCTTCGTTTTCGAGAAAATTAAATTTGAAAATTTATCAAGTACGTCAATTTTGAATTAAATACGTTCAAAGTGCATTTTCTTGAAAACGAGGGCTTAAAAGGAAAAATTTTTATATTCTATATTTTCAATTATTTTCGAAATAAATTCAAGTATATTTGGTAAACACTGAAATCGATTTTCTCAAAAGTCGAGTTCCTCGTATGAAAGAACTTTATTTCATATCTTTCGTCTTATTTTTTTCGTAGAACCCGTATAAAAAGTAAAAAACCGAATGAACAGATAATCGCTCAAATTAACTCTTGAAATAACAAATATTTTTATTCGCATAACTCTCATCGCTGGCTCAATTTCTGGCTATTTTCGCTGTTTTCGATATTTTAATTTCAGTACTAAATACAAAGGATCAAAAGTAACAGTTGCGCTAAAAACTTTAATGAAAAAACTTGTTTATGATTCAAGTTCGAGAATATTAATTTCGAAATGTTTAGTGTTTTAAAGGCCTTTATTTACACTAACAAAGATATATACACGAGTAACACTAATAACAATAATAATAATAATGATGATCACAATAATACCGTGGTTGCGTCTAAATACAAGACGGTGTACGAAAGTAATAATTGCACACTCACCAGACGTGGACTATCGAATACTAGACCTTCAAGGAACTGTTACCTTAACGCGTCGAAATCAGTACTTTTATACTGTGACTCTTGTTACGTCCCCTCAAGGGGTCGGAAAGCGGGTGTTGTCCACGGTCAGGCCCATGAGAGGCTTTTTGACGATTGCTTCATGGCCCTGCCGATACTGTAACCTGGGTCCACGTCGTGGGAATGTTTATACTGCAGTCTGGGTTGTGTCCCCTACATCACCCCCTTACCAGTGACAACGCTATTTATTATATGGGTGAATAATTGTGGATTGTTTATTTTCCCGCTTGAAAACGGTTATGAAACCTTACGCGTCTGCCGGACCGTGTTCTCATTGTTTCCTCCGTTTTGTCCGACGGTAGTATAAGTACGGCAGTCCGTTCGTCGAATGGTTCGTTGGGTGGTCCCTTTTGCAAAAGATTTTTATCGTCAGTTAATATAAACGCAGGTTTTAATCTATCTATGGAGACCCTGGAGTTCTTACCATAAATATCGATTACAAAGGTTTTGTCGCCACGTTCGATTACCCTGAAGGGGCCGTCGTAGGGAGGTTGTAGAGAACCCCTGACGGTACCGTGTCTTAGAAATACCCACGGTGTTAATATTATCCCGTAGCCTCTTCGTGAAATCCGAGTGGACTAGTTTACAGTTATTCGTAAAAAATTCACCGAGTAAGCGAATTCCTCGAATTCCGTGGACGATTTCTGCGGCATTGGTCTTCAAATCTTCTTTCACCGCGGTGCGGATACCGAGTAGGATGAGAGGTAACATCTCTACCCAGTTCTCCGTCTCGTGGCATTTAATTGCTGCTTTCAACTGACGATGAAATCTTTCGACCATGCCGTTCGCTTGTGGATGGTACGCGATTGTTCCAAGATGGGAAGCGCCAATCAATCGCGTTAATTCGTTAGAGTTGCTATAATCCGTAACGCGCGATCCACGTGGACAAGAACGTTGCTGCGATAATTTCCGCATCGATTTCTTTAATAGGGACTGCTTCGGCCCAGCGCGAGTAGCGATCAACGCAAGTTCAACAATACTTGTATCCTTTTGAGACTGGTAAGGGTCCGACCAGGTCTATGTGGACATGGTCGAATCTCGCTGCTTCGCCGAATTCTCCCAACGGTGCCGTTCCATGTCTCATTGGCCCATTGGCGACAGTCTTTATTTATTGATGGCCATACGTACCGGTGAGTGATTAATTTCTGCGTTGCACGTACTCCTGGATGGGAGAGGCAACGAGTTAAAAATTGTGCGACGTAAGCTCTCCGGGACATATGGCTCTTTGTACAGTGTCGTTGCTTGTATCGCAGTATAAATATACATTTACCTCAGGAAAATGAACTTTCCTGCTCCTGTGCCTTCTCCAAAGCAGAGTGATCGGGTGGGTGCGATATTGCTTCCACTCGTGACAAGGCATCTGCTACCTTGTTCTCTTCACCCTGAATGTGTCTAATATCTACGGTATACCGACTAATAACGAAATTGTCGCAGTGAGCATTTTTCTAGCTTCTGTTTAAGTGCAAATGTAAACGGTTTATGGTCAGTATACAATGTAAAGTTCCGTCTTTCGATAAAGTGACGGAAATGTTTTATGGCACAGTACGCAGCCAGTAGCTCTCGGTCATACGCGCTGTATTTACGTTGTGCGTTGGAAAGAGTCTTCGTATAAAAGGCAAGGGGCTGGCAGGTCTCTTTTATTTCCTGTTGTAAAACTGCGCCGATTGCGTAATCTGATGCATCGACTGTTATGTATACCGAGCCGCCCGGCTTGGGATGCGCTAACAATGTCGCGTTTGCAAGCCCTTTCTTTGTTTCTTCGAAAGCCCTTTCCGCCTTTTCAACCCATTTCACGGGTGTGTTCGAGCCATTGAGCAGTTTGTTCATTATAATCTTCGCGGCGTGTGGGATAAATTTCCTGTAAATATTAACCATACCGAGGAATTTCCTAAGCTCCCGTATGACGGTAGGTTTAGGGAATTTTCGAATGGCTTCAACGCGATCCGCGAGAGGTTTAGTTCCGTCTTTATCGACGGTGTATCCTAAAAAAGTGATCTCGGCTACGCCGAAAACGCATTTCGCGGGATTAATTACGATGCCGAATTGGTTCAAACGCTCAAACAGTAGCTTTAGATGCTCCTTATGCTCAGCCTCGGTGGCTGATGCGATAAGGAAATCATCTATGTACGCGTAAACAAAATCTAGCCCGCGTGTTACTTGGTCTACGAAACGTTGGCAAGTTTGCGCCGAGTTCCGCAGACCGAAGGGCATAAAATTGAACTCGAATAGCCCGAACGGCGTTGTAATTGCCGTCTTTGCCCCGTCATTCGGTGCGACCGGTATCTGATTATACGTGCGTACTAAATCTATTTTAGAAAAAATGTTCTTACAACGCGTGCGCGAAATCCGCGATATGCGGTGGTGAATACCTGTCCGGTACGGTACGGGCGTTGACTTTCCCGTCTGTTTTTGGCACCAGATGTAGAGGCGACGCCCATGGACTCTTCGACGGACGGATGATGCCTTGTTGTAGCATAAATTCTATCTCGTCCGTTGCTGCTTTGTAACGGTCCGGCGTCAATCTTCTGATTTTGCAGCATACGGGTGGTCCTGGGGTCATCTCAATGTGATGCTCGACCTGATGCTTCGGCGTTTCTTTTCCAAATACGGCTGGCCTTGTAATAGCTGAGTATTGTGACAGTAATTTATTGAACGGAGTATCGTGCGAATGGACTCGATGACTCTGTTCACAACTTGTGTTACGGCGTCGAGCAGGCGTCGGTTTCGCGGGTCACCAGCAGGTTATAATGGGATGAGAAATCTATCCGGATGATAGGGCCCTCGACGTCTGCTATTACAAAACGCCACACGAATTCTCGGCGAAGTTGTAAGTACACGCACAAATGCGCACCAGTGTCCGTAATTAATTTATATGCGGCCGGTTCGGGGACTGTCGGATGAGGCTCGCGACGGTCCTACTCGTTTCTCGCCGACCACGTGCATGGAGGGATACACTTGTGCGCTTTTTCTTTAAATTTGGCATGGTAATAACACAGACTCGTCGGTGAAGTTTGTTTACTTCTTGATTTCGACCGCTGTTCGGCGATCGGGATCTGCTTCTCCTCATCAGATTCATTTGTTGTTGTTGGTCCATCATCTTCCGGAGTTGAATCACTTTGGACCTTTCTGCCACCGAGGCCACCGCCGGCCCAGCCTCGCAGATGTCCAAAATCCCGTCGGTCAGGTCTGCTAATTCTTCAAGGGAAACTTTTTGCTCGAAGAGGACGGGTTTTATTGTTGCCGGCATTCTCTGTAGAAACAGCTCTTTTAACAGATCCTTGTCGAATGTTTTTACCTTGTCTCCCAGTAATTGTAGGAGTCTCCGAAGGAACTGCGACGGCTTCCTATCTCCTAATTCTTCCTGGCTCAACAGCTGCTGGAGTTTCTTCCTACCGGAATCCGTTGTTCTTTCGATAATCGCTGTCTTTAGCCGGTTGTACGGCTCGACCGCGGGTGGATTTCTAAGTATGTCGATTACCTCCATCGCGATTTCCGAATCAATCATTCCGGCGACATAATCGAATTTCGTTTCCTGTTTCGTTATTCCGCGCGTCCTAAATTGCACGGGAGTACCTTCATGCTTATCCCCTTGTTCTCCCCATCCACGTCGTTGGGTTCGCCACGCGGCTCTCGGTTATCTTTGTTACTCCTTGTGTTCATTTTTGCATTCGGGGTCACCAATTTAGCGTTTTAAAGGCCTTTATTTACACTAACAAAAATATATACACGAGTAACAATAATAATAATGATGATGATCACAATAATACCGTGATTGCGAAAGTGATAATTATTATTTAACGCGAGAGTTATGTAGGAGACACTGCAGACTGCGCACTCACCAGACGTGGACTATCGAATACTAGACCTTCAAGGAACTGTTTTCTTAACGCGTCGAAATCAGTTCTTTTATACTGTGACTCTTGTTACGTCCTTTCCCCTCAACGGGTCGGAAAGCGGGTGTTGTCTAGTGGTGTTTACGGTCGGGCCCATGAGAGGCCCTGCCGACACTGTCACCTGGGTCCACGTCGTGGGAATGTTTATACTGCAGTCTGGGTTGTGTCCCCTACAAAATGGAAAGAAAATTTTTCAAAATATTACATGATGAATAAAACATTTCGGCTACATATGACAATTTTTTTCGTAGCCGATAATGACCATTATTGATAATGAGAGAAATTCTATGTTGATTGGGTAAAATAGTATTTTAAGTAAAATACAAGTATACGATACATTTACAGACATTATTTTCCACATGGTGTTTCATTTTGAATACGTGTGTTTTTCAAACGATTAAATTTTATTTATTTTTCTAATATTATTGGAAATTTATTTGATTCTGACAAGTGTACGAAAAATTATTTGAAACGAATATCCCTCGTCGTTTTCGTGCAACGAGTTATTTGAATATTATTTTCGTGAAATCGGTCCTAATTGTTCACTTTTGCATACGAATGAAATTCTGTTCACAAAATAGTTGTGTGTGTGTGTCCTAATATCACGTTCGTGTTTGAGTAGATAATACTTGATTTGTTTTTCCCCATACTTTTTTAAATTCATTTCCCTCAAATAATCAGTGCAAGTTCCGAAGCGTTTTAAACAACGATTTCTAATCTAACATTTTGAACAATTATTATTTCAAAATATTTAATTATTATTTGCCATTTGAAACTATCATTTCGAAATAACCTTTTTCATTTTGGTCGCAACAGTTATGGCCGATAGTACTGTCAAATATCGTGTCGCATTTCCTCTTATCGCGTACACCTTCTGAAAAGCAGATATCTCCTTGATAAAGGTATGTGTATTGATTTTGCCGATTGGATCGACCGATCGCTGAGTCGGAAGCACATGACAAGCGAGTTGAGCGCCGTGACTAATTCACACGCGACAGCACGCGTAACATTCCGTTGCTCAATAATTATCCTGCGTAATCAACGCAATTAATCTCCACGACGCGACACGGGAGATGCCTCCCTCTGGAGAGATAGGTTGTCGCCGGTTTATTACGATACCGGTGGAAATCGCGTTGCATTTCACACACGCGATCGAACCGAAGATTGAAGCAACGTTTTTCTCCATCTTTCCAAAATTTTCAAAGTTTGCTTTTCATTACTCGAGGATAAGTTTATCGACTCGAATCGTTTAGCGATGGTAGTTTATCGTTTCGCTGGGCATTATAATTCTACGAATTTGGAGATATTCTTCCCTTCCGATTATTTTTATCTTTGGTCGAAATATTTTATGTACTCTGCGATGAAAACTACGAATGAATATTATGATCGAGTAGATTACTTTAGCTCACTGCGGAATAAATCATTATCGATATCGTGGACTAATATCTCGTCAAGTGCTGGTAATAAATTATTCGTAGCAAAAATTGATCTGCATTGATTACATTAAATATAATCGACTCTTTGAGAAAAGGTTTCAATTAATATTTATAGCAAAATGTGTTTGCTTCATTAATGGTTTAAACATTACGACCAAATGTTTGACATTCGTGCAAAGTGAATTTTCGCATAAATTCGTTGACACGCTTTTTATAATTAAAATAAAATTATTTAACTTGTACTGTACTTTTCGAGCCTCACTCACGTTTTTACTAAATTAAATTAAGCAAAATAATACAGTAACGAAAGAATACTAATTATTCTCGTGCCCAAGTATAATTAAAATAAAAATATTCAATGAAAATTCAGCAGCATGTTTGAATTAATAAATCTACGTCCTGTTATATAGATACGTAGTAATTTCGTAACATTTGCATTTCGATTTTGACACTTTTCGAAAATGGTTAATTTAGGACTTGTGTTTTTTATTCTTTTATTCTCATCGAGTCAAATATATCATTTCCGAGATGTACGCTTGTTGACAAAAGTTAAGAGACAGTTTAGCTGTATGAAACAACTTTAGACAAAAGTACACCTATATGTTTCTCAATATTTGTAATGATGTAATGATAATGTAACAATGCAATAAACAGAATATACAGAACAATAGAACAAACAAGAGAAACTTTGTAAATTATCATTTATTCAAGAAGGAATATTAACGGAATGGTTATTCTTTGAAATGAAGTAAAAAATATATGTAAACGATTCATTCAAATATTAACGCAGGTGCCAAGTCTCAAGTTTCAAGATTCAAATTAATGTAATTTATGAAATTACGTCGAACGTCAATTCAGAGTTGATTTTTTCATCGATAAAGTAAAACTAATGGAAAGTTGCAAAAATGTGGTCCGATGTACCGACCGAGTTTTGTCGAATTAATTCCTCGCTTATGAAAATCTAAAGGTTCCCACACACACTGAAACGTGCGACGATGCAGCTTCTTCAATTTTTCGTGTGACGTCAACACATGTTGAAACACGTGCCGGATCGTCTTTCAGCTCCAATGTTGCTGTTGGCAATTATTTACAAAAAAAAAAAGAAAAAAAATAGAAAGAAATTAAACAGCAAAAAGATGGCTAGTCCAGAGAAACAGATTTTCCAATTGCTAAAGACAAATGAACCTTGTGGTTATAGAAATTATCTGGTGTATGGATGATTCTGTCTTTTTATTGTCTGTCGAATAAAATTTGAAGGATTGAAGAAAAGAAATATAGTCACGAGAGATGCGGTTATCTGCGATACTAAGATTTTTAGCAACTGGAAAGAGAGTTAGAAAGATTAATTTGTTAATTAACTCTCAGAATGTTGTGTCGTAATTCCACGAAAGTTGTAAACATTTTTCGTTTCAGTTGTCACCGCTATTTTTATTTCTAATTCACGTACGTTTGAAATTAAAGAACAAACAACGATTACTTCTTCTGTCAGCGAGGGTGCGCATCGATGTTATCAACGGCCACGAAGGCGGGAAATTATTGAAACTTGTAAACAACTGCTATACACGTTCCTGAATCAGAACTGTGGCACGTGTAAACAAACACGTCGAAGCTGCGACACAACGTCGTGTTTATTTGCGCAAGAACAGTAGCCGCGGAGTAGATCGAACCATTGTCGAAACGACGCGCAATTATGTTGCGAGCGCTGTTCGTGTTTTGCCTTTGAAATGAAATTTTGCGAAAGGCAAGAATCTACCACTCGCCGGGAAACCGTGAAATTCCAATTAATTCATTCAGCCTGGAATTATCCACGCTTGCTCTCAAATCTTTCTCGAAATGCTTCAAAAACAGAGATATCTCGTTTCGGAAAGTGAGACGTTATACTTGCTATACTTACTATGGGAGTTTGTTTGAACAATGGATGCAGGTGGCGGGAAAATCGATTTTGCCATTTGCGACGTACGGAACATTTAATAATGATAAAAAAGAGTGTAAATCAACAGAAAGATCAGACAAATTACGCACGCCACACTCGGTTGGGTTCAAAAATACTTTGCGTATTCGTTTCCCCTCGCACCAGATGTGCGTGTCTTTTTCTATCGCTTGTTCTCTCACATTATCTCGCTAACTCTTTGGAGGTTAGGTGGGTTTAAAATTGTCCCACATTTTTTTTTTTTTTGACAATTAAGGATATTTTTTAACCCACCTAACGACATTACTAATAATTAAATTATGTTAGTTGTATGATGGGGTTATTTATGCCCCACTCTGTTCTTAAATAAAGAATTGATTTAAATATTATTTTTTCTCATTTTAAGAAATATTTTATGTTTAATAAAAAAAAAAAAAAAAAATTCCGTGCAGTTTTTTTTTCCTTTAACGCGTGTCCCTAAGGGGCAGATAAAAGTTAAAAGGCAGACTCACACTGGAAACAATTTCGCCCAATAGAGGCTGCTTTTCTTTTCATCGTTAAAAACACAATACAAGAAGCAATCTTCGGTGCTAATGAACGATTTGTAAGATTTGAATAATCAACATTGAACTCTGCTGCGCATTTGACACGATTGACACAATTATTTTGTCGAAGAATGAAACGTCGAGTTTATTAAATACTAATATCACGAAAAATGCATTACTCTAAATTAGATTAACAGCATTTACACTGAAAATTGTTTCTATTGCAATTTCTAACGACAAATATACGAGAGAATCAATGTGGTAAAGTCAGAAATAGTCTGAGAAATGATTTTCAAGGATTTGCTAGTTGAACAATAAAATAAATCAAAGGTAAATTGCAATGAAACGATTTAAAAATAAAATTTATTATAATAACCATCAAAGTTAAATTTACTTATAAAATATATTAATCAATATGTAAACTACTATAAATTTTTTTTTTTTTTGCAATCAAATACTGATTCCGAATTTTATATTGTCTGACGAGTAATTATTGTCAATTGTTTCAATTACTGTTCAATTAATTGTGAAAATTCAACCGCACTTTTATTGAAACACAGATACGCGTATCTTGAAGATAAAAATAACGTTGCTTGTTTATAAATTAACGATACAAGAATTACTTATTTAAGTGAAGAACATCTTTTTTACAAATCGATTTATGAGGAAGGAATAATTTCTTTTTTTGAACATGGTTCTAGATTTAAATTGCGCGAAATTCTTTTGATAGAAATTTCCTATCGGAAAGGTGATAACTTATCGGGACGCTTGATACTTGAGAAGATACTACATTTTCTAACGTTATCTAGCAGCATCAGATTACCTTATGATTAATATCTAGTTATAAAAATGTAAACATTAAATAGTTTCACAATGGGATGAAGGAAGGAATGATAGAAAAAGAAATTGCTGTGCAAGATCGGTTAGATAAGCAGGTAATCTACAACTCTACGCAATTGTAAATGCTTTAAATCTTCTAATAATGAGAACAGAGATTTTCACCCTGCTGATAATTGCGTTAACAATTGTTCAAAATATATCTAATACTGCAACGAAAGTTGGACTATTTTTTTTCTATTATCTTGCAAAATTTTACAAGTAAACGAAAATTGTCTTTGACAAATATTCAAAGTACGTTTATTTTTTAAAAACGCGAAATTTCCATAAAATCATAAATTTTTTAAATAAATAGTCTGTTGCGTATTTCTATAGCATTTTCAAATTTTCATAACAATTTTTGCAATCGAAAAGCTAGAAGCTAGATAAAAATTTGTTTTACTTGCTGAATATCAATAAAAAATACTCGATTTTAAATATTTTATGTATTTTCATGTATCTTTGCAATTTCCATTTCCACTTTCTCATAAATACACGAAAATTCTAATAATTTCTTCGAATAATGTCAAAAATCCGGATCAAATCAAACTTTCTTTGCAATTATTCCCCAAAGATTTTCAATCTTCAGGATTCAAATCGAGGAACAAGCTGACCTTGCCAGAAACATTTCTTTTATGATTTGTCTCGCGTTCCACCATTCTTTCATGTATTTCCAACTCGTAGATTTAGAATTAATAGAGTTAGATTAATTAATTTATAACAGTGTGCATTTAAAGCTTAAAATTCCACATGTACATGTATTCTCTTGCATATGTTTTATCATTAATGTAGAAAATTATTAATGAATTATCAATAAGCGACGACTCGTTGTCTCCATTCTCAATCATAATTTGGCAATATTTTTCGAAAAATATGTCAAAGTAGATACGAGTAGCTTTATGGAAATATTGGAGTTGATAACTGAATAGATGAAAAAATGATCGATATTTCATAAGAGGAAATCTATTTCAGATTCTATTTTGGCTGTTTTGATCTTGTTTATTTTTTCAAAATGGTAAAATATATGGCGAAATAAAATTGCTTGTATTCTCAAAAACAATAACATTACTAAAAGCGTTAGAAATTTCGTCTTCAAAATTGAAGCTTTTTCTTTCCAATAATCTCTTAATAAACTTGCACGATGTTTCTTTCTTCGCTGAACGTTGGATTTTGAATATTAGGATTGACAAAATGTTGGGATTTCTAGAATTTTTAACCTTAATGTTCAAAGTTTGAGAAACTTTAATCTTCAAGATCGTATCTTTCCTTTGTAAGGAAAAGAAACTTTTGTATTCGCTACTTAATATTAAAATTTAAAAGCAAGCTCGGTACAGTCAAAGAAGCTTTCGCTTTGAAATAAGACCATTGTTGCGTGATTTGCTATAACAATTTAAAGTATCGATGATTTTTCGTCAAATCAAAATTAGTTGTGGTAGATGCTAATTGTACAGTATAATAAAGATACTACGAAATGCACAAAATGTCCCAAATTTAAATATCGAAACTAAAGGGGGGGGGGGCGTGCAGAAAAACTAGTAAGCTAAGAAGAAAAGTCTCTTAAAATTTCATTTTTTCGGTTACGAGTTAACTCTTGTTTGCACTCGCATTAGCTATTTTAATTTTTGACACTCGGGATAATACAAGATACTATGAAATCTTTCTTCGTTGTGTTCATTATGAAAAAAATTACTTTTATTGCTATTCACATTTTTGTCGGAATTTCAGTGATTTACAAAAATTTCAAACACGATCGTGACAATGAAGAACTTTTCGATAAATTATACGCAGGAGCTTTATCCGTTTGTTTGCGTGATTTTGAAATACATCGCAGTGAGACCTCCAAATTTGCAAAACCTATCGTGTACATTACACCTTACACGTTAGTAATTGCTATACAGTTATGTAAAATAAAATACTATACAAGTTTTATTTAAATTCATTCTAAATAAAGTACATCAAAGTTTATTCAGATTGTTTCACTTTTATACTCAATTACCAAATGATAGTCTCTGCGTAGAATTGCCGGTGAAAATAAATCGAAATTTATTTAAATTTAAATAATTATTTATATAGCAGTTAATTCCATGATTGTTAAATACTAGGGTATGACTAGTTATTTTAGTAGAAACATAAGGAATAAAAGATAAAATTTTCAACGACGGATAACAAATTATTAATAAAAAAAAAAATTAAAGATAAATTAAAAAATTTACTTGATATTAAATCTAAAATAAAATGTAATGAATTTGAATATTGAAATATTAACTTTGTGTTGCAGTTTTTTTAATAAAATGAAAATTTTATATTTGAAGTTTAAATTCAAAGCACTATTCTGCCATGTTAAAATTCATTTATTAAAAATCGATAATGGAGTTTCACTACGTGTATGATTAAACGGAGGACAATAAATAAAAATGGAAAATAAATCGTTTAGATATTAATCTTCCAAAAATAACATAAATTAAAAATTGAAACTATTGATTCTAACGAGGACAAAAAACTTTGACAGTAAAAGAATCTGGACAATCAGAATAATAATCCTGAGAATTAATCCTAAAAAAACCAATAAATATTTAAAAAATTGAAATTTTGATCATTTTTGATTTATCAATGATCCTGAAAAATTAGAGGAAATTAAAATAAATCCAATGAAATCAAAATTCACAACGCTTGCACGTTAACGAAACGCGGAAGAGGCACCGGGAGAGAGAACGAGCAGTTTTACGAAACAGAATCCAACAGAACGGAACGGTTTGAAAAGCTCGGGACAAACGCGTAATTGCCGGCCTGTTCTCGTATGCCGAGGCCGTTCTCCTCCGCGATTCTCGCGGATCTTGCTAAATCGGAGGAACGCGCGCGTGTGGCGCGCTGACGATCGGTTACGATCGCACGATCAGGGGCACGACCAGGCAGGTCGGTTGGGTTAGGCCCGAATAGACTGTCAACGAGGTGTCCAGCTGTGCCCATCCTGTGCAACGCGGCAACAATTATTCCGCTGGCCGTAACGTTGTCCCTCCTTGCCCGTGTTCCAGTACTTTTTACCAGCCCCACCACCATTCGCATAAACATAACCGTGTAGCGGTGCGGACGTAACTTTACGTTACGGCGTTTAGTCGCTAGTTAGTCGTGCACGTTTCGCAGCATTCGCTCCGCCGTCCCACGCAGCGCGGCGGAATAATCTTTCCAGGATTTTCCAAGAGGTTCCCCCAAGAGTGTTTTTCGAAAAAGTGCGCCTCGAAACGATGGTCCGGAGGTGTTGCGAGAGTTTCACTTTGAAGACTATCGCGGAACCTTGAATCTCGGTGACAACAAAGCTCCGGCGCGTCGATCAAGGTGTCCAAGTCGTCGAAAATATCGTCGGCGAGGAATCCCTCTCCTCCGCTCCCCCCCTTCCCCTTCGTCCCTCCCTCCGTCCCTCCCTCTCGAGTGAGAAAACAAAGAGTCACGCGACTCTGTCAACGATCAGCCGGCTTCCCTATCAGCCGGCGTGATCGTTAATCAACGATCGGCGATCGTCGTGTTTGGACTTTCTCGGAGTCATCGTCACGCGACTCCGCGCACTGTCAACGATCGACAGGGAGAGAGACGTCGAGCTGTAATCGCGAACCGTCGCCGAGTCCATTAGCAGTCAATCGAGGAAAGCCGATCGGGATTACTCGCGCGCTTCGTCTCCGGCCGTTTCTCGGTCCGATTCGAAGGAATTTGGAAACATCGTCGCCGACAGTTTTCGACGAGCTTCGTTCCACGCTCGACGTACATGGATTCGCGTTGCTTTCGTCGCGACGAATCGAAACTGTGCTCGCGTCCCCTCGACGGGAACCCGAAGAAAACTCTCCGCCTGGATTTGAATCGTCGTTGAATCGTCGAGATTGAAACAAACTCGACACCTTTCGTTGCTTTCGGTGTGGAGGGGCAGCTTCTTTCGAGTTTGTCGTCGAGAGTTATGGAAATCGACATGAGCGGGAAAACGAACAGGTCGACCGAGGAATTAGCCAAGAGGCGTGTTTCCATTAGCGATCAAATCCTCGGCATGGATAATCCCAACTTTGATCATCATCGGCGCATAAGCGCCAGCTCGGAGCATAATTCCGATCATGGCCGTGGCAAATCGATACTGCAGCACGGAAGCAGCAACTACGGCGGCAGCGCGGAGAACATACCGCAGCACAAGTTCGATCTCGAGAACGGCAGGATCAACGGGCGGAAAAAGTCCGCGTACAGCTTGACCAGCTCCATCAGGGACAAGATCGAGTACTCGGAGGAGTTGGAACGGTGAGGATTCGCAGTGTCTCTTCTACCTACGACTTTGTCTATCCGACGGATAAAAGAAAGAAAAAGTTTCGAGCTTTTGAAACGTTTTTCTCCAACAAGGAACAAATATTTTGTTTGTCAATACTGTCGAAGAAAAATTGTGAAAAATTTTCTTCAATTTTGTAATTTGTTGGATTCTGCTAAACAAGCGTTGAACGTGTTTCTTTGACACTGGAGCTTATAACATCGAACGATGATAAATACAAGTATAAATTTAGAAAATGTTTTGCTCGAAAAATTGAATCAAACAGAAACTAAATGTACATTCGTATTTGATTATAAAATCAGTTCATTCAAGTTCTAAAGACGTGTTATCTAGATATTATTAATTTTTATATTTTTCGTTGAATAAACATACGACTGATGGTATATTCTTAAACAAATAAATATTTTGCCAACTTTGCGAAAGCTAATTTCGACCGCTGAAAGGTTTAGAACTTTGAGAATTAATCTGTCTGGATAAATCGTGAAAATAAATCACGGGATGCGTTACTTGTCGCAGGAAGCGGCAATAAAAAGTGACAAATGGCAAAGAGAAGAAGTAAATGCACATCATCGATCAAATTGGCGCGCGTGCTTGCATTTAATTATTTCGACGATTTAAGTTCTCTCAAAGTGACATCCTTCTCTGCAATCGACGCAGAGACAATGAATGAAAACTATTCGAAGCAGGCGATTCTAATCGAGGGAATTGTAACGGATCTAGGAAGCGTAGATCGTGATGTAACAGTCGGTCGCAAAGCCTGTTATTTCCAATCGCCTTGATAAGATCATAAAGTCTAATGAGATTGAATCAAGCTCTATACTAATTGCAAGTTTCCTATATCGTCTGTTCGCGTGCACTTTGCACGGTATGCATCTTCGTCAATGCTTTCTGAATTCACGATGAGCTTTTTGCTCGCCTCCAGAAGAGTCGTCCTCCGTTCATACGAGAGTTTCTCTTATTACGGTCGTTATTATTCGAACAAATATATTGATCTAAAATGTATTTCCTTCGTAGTAATTGCTCAATGATTACAAAATTACAAAAGATTTTACAAACGGTAGTGCAAATAATTGTCACCTCTTTGCAATTAGTTTTTTTTTTTACATTGCGTAATGTTTAAAAGAAACAACGTCAACAGTGAAGACTAGTACGAAGAGAATCGCAAAGTTGAAAAAATTACTTTTATAAATTATAACTTGAGAATTACTTGAAATTTTTATCTGATATATACCAAAGAGATCAATTTGTAATTTTATAATAGGTTAAATTTTAAATTTACAGTTATTTTAAATAAAAGCTCTTGTTACTTTAACGTAACATCCCTGTCGTGTTAAAATCAAATTCTGCGAAAATTAAACTTTATTTTGAAAATTAGAACAACACTGTTGCATATTGTAGATGGTAAAAATTTCCCTTTAATTTGCAACACGATTATGAATAGTGCAATTCATCAACCAAAGGCGCACAGTATGAATTTTCAAACGAAATTAATTAATCAAAATCCAAGTAAAATTTGGTATTAAGTAAAATACCAATCGCGAATGGATTCAATGTGTGTATATCGGGTTTAGAATGAGTTGAAATCTTAAAAACCAATGCGTTTATAAATCCACATAATCCGCCTTTTAAAGGAACACTTAAAAACTTTTCGCATTATTCGTCTCGTAGCATAATATGGGCGTTCAAATGTCTGCGTTTGTGTCGATTATGCAGTCTCATTTGGCAGCGAAATTTCACTTGATTAAAACAAATGTTTTATAATTTATAAATGGAAACATTAAAATGCACGTTAATCTCTCGTTTTCTCAATTTTTCCACAAAAATGGAATTGCACCGCTTTCAAACAGAAATTCTGAAAATTATTCTATATATTTATATTTTTCATCTGTAATGTCGATTGCAATAATTCAATTCTTATTTTTATTCTTACTTGGCGAGTTAAAACGATATTCCGCGCATCGAGCGTTTGAATAAATGTTATATCGAGATGTGAAATTTTTCGACGTCTATTGTCCAATCTAAAATATTTTCGTACTCTTTGAGATAAAATTAATTCAACAGTTTACGAAATTATAACAGTCATTATATACGTATCTAACAGCATTATAAGATATAAAAAGGAAAATTGACCGAAATTAACAGACTGTGAATTTTTACGCATTTATGAAACATAATCACTCGTTGCAATATTCAATAACAATTATCCGTAATAATTTTATATTGGTAAAGTTTTCACTCGATCGGAGAATTTAGACTGAAGAATAACAGTTTTCGACTCTCTTACCAGGCTTGCTAAACTCCTTGGTGATTTTCATCCAGTGGCATATACTGTGATGCATGCTATCGACTCTGAAGTTTCACGGTGCAGGTTGCAAAGTTGTCTCTACCAATATTGACGTATCGGCGTTAATTAGGGCTTGCATCGGTGCAGCAATTAATATAACATCTTGACTGATGAGCAAGTAACATTGATACATTTCAGTAGTTTCTCGGTATTTCATACTTGGAAGTGTCGCACATTTTATTCACATTCGTTTCATTTTTTATTATAAATCACTAAAAGTGTCTACTGATGTTGAAACATCTACAATCGCTATGGGTTTTTATGCAAGTAAAAAAACAAAAAATAGAACCTCGACAGAAAGTTCTTTGAGTGTTTTATATTTTCTACAAGTGCGTAAAAATCTGCAGTCTATAATAATAATCATATAGATCGTATATCCGAATTTTTAGAGTACGTTCAGTTAAACACATATTCATTTCGTACACGTAGGTACAGTTATTCTATTCATTTTAATCTAGAAATGAATAGAATAAGAGATTATATACACCTATGCTTGGTATATTTTCTGTTACTCTTCGTTGACCGATGCGGTTGGTTACTAGTTTAAAAGATATTCTACTTGACTGTAATTCTAGAAAATTAGTCGATTAATCTCAAGTCCCTAAATAACGAGACAGAGGCAGTATTCTTCTATTTGTGTCTTGCATTTCACGCGTAGATTTTTTCCATTTAGAAAAATGAAGGTGACCTTCGCGTGACCTCTGCACTTTCATTGCATGAAATAATTACTTTCTAACCTGAACTCTTCTCTTCTTCTTTTTCCGTACGACAGAATAATTTGACAGCATTTATAATAGATTAAAATTGGTTTCTCCATGTTTACAAAATATCTAAAATCGAGTGTTTATCTCTTTTTCATTTTGATGATAATAAAAACGCGTGTAGTTGTTTATTTAGTTTCCAGCAATTACCAGCGAATTTTTGAATGATGGCATTTATTATAGTCGTACCTATTCTATCGTATTTTATCACAGAATAAAAATCTGTAAAGAAAAATATACTTTTTGTTTGAAAAAGGGAAATTAACCTTCAAACTACTTTGAAGACACCTAACGTATAAAAAGTAAATATATACGGTTGTACTTGGCCCTCGAAACTCGAGAGAGCATTGTTTTCAAGATATTTCGACTTTCCATACTAAATCAATGAAAAGTGCGGAGAATGTGTAAATTTGAAGGTGAAAAAACAAAGGAAATAAAAGTGATAATGTAGGGTCGCTACATCGCTGAAAGACACAAAAATAACTCTTACGGATACATGTTTTTTAAAAATATTTTTTAATCATTTTACTTACTCGTTGCTGGAAATCACGCGTAGCCAATCTACAAAAGAAGAGAACGATTGAAAATGAACAAGTTATGAATTTCTCAAACCAGAGATTTCAACTTTTCCAGTGGCCACTCTACATTATCAAATTTGATACGAACGTAGTAAAAGATGGATGCGATTCGACTTGAATCTTTTTTTCTGGAAAATTCGAAAAAATTGTTTCAGTTCGTGGTTGTACCTGTTTTGCGCGCGATGCCACGGCCGCGACGACACGCCGTCGTGGGAGCCGCCCGGTTGGAGGCGAGCCTGCCCCCAGCCATTTTGCCCGAGCTACAGAAAATTCGCCCGGATATTGTGCTTGTTCTTGTTGGGGCTGTTGCTCTGGGGCATCGTGTACACGATGCTAGGAGACGAGGCCGCCCCCGGCGGCCAGCTTTTCGGCCTGGCAGCCCTTACCATAGCCGCGCATTTCGGCGGATGGCTGTTCTCCTTGACCACCCTTCCTGCCCTAATCGGTATGTTAATCACCGGGATCCTACTGCAGAACATTGGCCTAGTCAGCATCGAGGGCAACTACAGCGTCGTCGTCTCCAATATGCGGTGAGTGCTTTCTATTTTTGTTCTCTTCCCCCTTTTTTCAGTTTCTCCAGTTTCCGATGTTTCCCGAAAAAGTTAATGGACGGAGATGACGACGACGACGACGACGACGACGACGACGACGATGATAATTCGACTAATGTTTATGCATTTATGGAAATTCAAGTGCAGAGTAGCGCGTGATACGCGAAAACCTCCAAAGCGAGAGTTCCTTAGCAACGTTCAGAAGACGAAACGAATCTTTTAGGTTCCATTTACGTTTACAATAATGGAAATACGATTTTGCATCAACATCCGGCAAACGGTACAGCGAGCAAACACGACCTGTACTTTGTTCCGTCTTCATTTTTAATTTCATTGTATCAAATGTAGATTTAAAAATAATTTCATTTTTATAATTAATACATATAAAGTTATTAAAAAATATTATAATTTTATTTTCAATGTCGAATATAAAATTCATATTTTTATAATATTGAAAATGTTAAAAATTTTGTACCTTGCTCTCAAGTATAGAGCTTTTCGTATCTTTTTGAGTAAAATTTGACAAATGAACAAAACTTATTAATACGCGCAATTAATTCGAAATTCTCTCTTACAGCTTACAAATCATCGTTTTATTTCTGTATTTTTTTCAATGAAGCAGATCAATGGTGAAAGATTAATAAATTACTTAATATATTTAATATACTTCAATTTAAATTATTAGGGTAGCGAGGTAGGTAACAAAGTATTCGTTTAAAGTATTCGTTTATTTTTTTCGCGCAAGGTCCGTGAAAACATTCATTTTGCAACGGATTCTCACTCAGCATTCATAAATTAAGACCTAGAACGTCTTAATTTTAAAAGCAAAGAGAGACTGTTTGTCTTCTCGATGGAATTGCAATTGACGTTCCCGCGACTGGATTCCTCGCGAATCTCAGAGGACTGAAAGTTTTGCGTCGCGATGCCCACGAAACATTGTCGCAGGTTACCACGATCAGAACGTCACAGAGTGTCCATAAAGTTTCTTTACAATTTCACAAATTTCTTACAAAGGCAAATGGAAAGACAGAGGCAAGTGGAAATTATCACAAAATGAAACGTATATATTTCAGTTTTTTCTCTTTTGCCTCATTTAATACACCTCTGTCTTATGGGCACGATTAGTTGCACGAAGCGCATCAAGACGATACTCGATTTCTTACACGATCGATGTAAGATCGATGCCCAACGCACTGTGCCTTCTCTCGAGGAGTAGCCATTTTGTAAGGAGTTTATTTGACAGTATCTTGTTCATCAACAGGGTACCTGAAATGCAGTGTGATAGAAACCTTAATAATCACCGAGTACAGGGAACAAATCTATCTATCATCAATTGCCTTTGTAACAAATTTTTGAAATTGTAAACAGATTTTATGGACGTCACGTTCTCGTCCATTCTCAAAAATTCAAAGTTGGTCCCCTCTTGTTACGTCAATTACGAGTCGTCGAAACGACGTTTGACAGTCAGAAATTCGGCAGCTCCGATGAAAAAAAGGAAAAAAAAAAATTGAAGAAGGAATAAAATTGTCCGAGGAGATTTCCATTGGAAATACGACACAAAAGGTTCGATATACGAGTCGGTTGATAACGCCCGTGGCACGAGCGATAAGAGAATCGATGTGTGCCACGAAATGTGCGCGATTTACAAGCGTGAGCCAGCGAGAGACGGAATGTTTGTACTTGGTTGAACGACATCGCGTTGACCCAGCCGAGCCGAGGGGTTAATTATTACGCCGTTGCGCGTGACTACAGTTAGACTTAACTGGCCACGTGATTAAAATCATGTGCTCTTACGCACACATTACTTCTTCGGCTGAATTTGTAAATGGAACTTTATCATTTCATAATTGAAATTTATTCCGCCGCGTCATGTGATAATGTTTGTTCCTTCTGCTGGCGTGTGTGTCTCTGTGCACGTGTGCGTATGTGTGTGTATGTGTGTTTCGCCGGAATCGATTAGCATGATCACTCTGTCGGAAGTATATCAAATATATATATATTTGTGTGTGTGTGTGTGTGTGTGTGTGTATCCTTATGTGCAAATACAGTTGTGCGGCCAGTTTTCCACCGGGAGATCAACGATTAAGAGACTTGAATTTATTTTTTACCTTTTCAACTCTTTGGGGCTAAGTTTAAAATTGTCCCACATTTTTTTGAAAATGGTTGTTGATGCATGGTGGGACATTGTTTAACTCACCCAACACGTTGGTCGCCACGTCACCCATATCTGGGTATGCTTCCGTGGAGGCCCCTTCTTGGTCAAGTTGTAGGATGTTCAATTGGATTTTTAAATAGGAATTTAATGGAATAAGCACTGGCAAATATAAAATATACAAAATGAAAATAAAATGAAACATTACATTACGTTCTATGATATTTGTTGAAACAGTTGAAACACATTTGTGGTAGTTTTGGGCAATTTTGACAATATGTTGTAGTTTTCGAGAATTTGTCTCTTCTTTTGATAACATAGAACGCAGATCCTTCCAATAGGCTTGCCCTGCCGATTCTTACGAATTTCCAAGTATTTTCCGAGTACAACAATTTTCCAACCAAAAGTTCCCACATCTTAGTTTCTGTGACTAGAAGGCTTATCATCCAAAAATGAAAGAACTTCATCTGGGCTAATGTTGGAAGGCAAATCCATCAGAAGCCCACTTTTTCCGGTGAATGTAAATGATCGTTCCCACTGGATATTGTCCAAAGAAGCATTGGTCAATTCTTCCTCTTCTGCTGTAACAAGTTCTTCCAACATTTCCTCAAGGTCTTCACTTGCATATGATTCCTCGTCAGCCGAGTCTGAATTTGATGAACTTCTATTTATAATCCTTCTTGTAAAACTCACTACTTCTCTTCATCACTACTCTCCTCACTTTCAATTTTATTTTTACACTGTGCAACATTTTGAGGATAAAAAACCACTGATGTGCTTGTCAGACAAAGTATGCTTTTTGACTGAGATCCCTCGCAGTCCTCTTTCCGAAGAGCTTATCGCTTTCCCCATTTCGTTTCTAAATGTTTTACTTTATGACACAAAGGTTCGAAAATTTTAGACCACGCAAGTGCCTACTCGAATTTCACCGCTGATCGCAGGAAACTAAAGATGTGTTTCAATTAATTTCATTTAAAACGTTAGTCTGGTGGGATTATTTATGCCTCATTCTGCAAGAAAGAATTTATTTCGCAGATGGATTTTTTTTTTTTTTTTTAAAATTGCGTGCCCCCAAAAATGGTTAAAAATGTAATCTATTTTCTACAGCGCGTGGTGTTTGTGCAACATTTGTATTTACTGCACGCTATAAAATTTCATAGGTGCGAACGAAATGTTGCAAAAGTTCTCTTTTAGTTCACTGTTCTCTCGGATCCAAAACACGGGAGAATCTACCAACACCTGGATTATATCGAGTTTCAAAGCGGGAAATACTGTGGGTATTTATAGTCGCGCAGAACACTCTGCACGAAACATTTCGGATAAATCTAAAAGTATGTTTCGGTATCCGAAATTGAATGATATCGTACATTTCACGCGCGCGTTGTTTTTACATACTCTTTTGTAATTTGTCTGTAATTTGTCACAAGAGACGATGGAAAATTGGACAGTTTCAACAATTGATTAATCTTTGTAAAAACGAGTCAAGTCGATAATTTCTGGGTTTCGTTTGAGACTCAATTCGATTCAAACACGGTCGTTGATGATTTCCTTGGAAAATTTACTCGGTTTACATTTCGAACGTTACGGCGCTCGACGCAATAGGGTCTCGGCGATATTGCCTGGAACTTTCCCGCGACTTTTCCTCCATCGATTTCCGGTTGCTGTTTACACTGCGCTGGGAACAGGAGTTTGTACCGAGATCGAGTTAACAGAGGTGCATTTTACGAGGGACAATTTCGTAGCGGAACTTTCATGAACGAATAGTATGATCGAACGGATTGACAGTCGGTGGAGGAGCAAAAAGAAGAGGGGAAAAATTGGAAAAGGAAACTGGTGAGTGAAATTCTGTCCAGCGGTATTTCCAGATAAGATGTAACAGAGAGATTTCCCGTTTTCTCAGCTATTTCGCGCGTGGGACTGATATAGATTACGAATGATGTCAAAGTTTGAAATCATAGCTTTGCCCCCGCGCCACTTCATCTCCATTCAGCGAGCAAAAGTCGTTTGAGTTTGTTTTCCTTTTTTAATTTTCTCCTTCTTTTCGCTCGACGAAACACAGATGTAACTCACAGTCCATTTCACGTGGAGGTAGAAACGTTCGGTCAGAGAAAGAAAGCAAACACGTGGCAAAATCGAAGGTTTTTCCAAAATTTTCTTTTTCGTTCTTGCTCGAAAGTGAGATATCAACGACTTTTTTCATAAAATATTTTCAAATCAGTACGTTTCCTTTTCTTTTAGCACTTGCAACAAAATGGAAATTTGGAAAATTATTTTACACCGTTTGAAATTTTGTGAATCACGACATTTCTTCTGTAGCACATCTTGCACACGAAATCGCAATTTTCTCATTCTTTTTCTCGAGTAAATATTGCTTTTGTACCAAGGTCCTTTTGTCCGCAGTTTAGACATTCGTTTCATTTTTGTAACAGTTTGAGCGGTAGTTATTTTCGAAAAAATAAAAATTAACTGTGACGAAGAGCACTTGCAAAGTCACTTTTTTCCGAGTTACTACTTGAACGAACATATTTCACAGAGATGCATTTTTTTTTTTTTTACAAAAACAGTCTGTGTGTAAAATTTAAATTTATCTCAAAGATAAATACGTTTCTTTATTTCCTGCATGCAACGTACTATATCACATTTTTCGAAATCATAAATACCAAATGTCATCTTGAAAATAGAAATCTACATCCCTACGTCTCTTTTCCTACAAAGCAAACGTGCAAATGAATTGGAAACACGAACCTTGCGAATACCTAATGAAAGTTTAACAAGTTTTTAATTTTAGTGTCATTAATTTTTATCTTGGCTATATAGCAGTCACTATATGATTCTCTGTCTCAATTTTCAAACTGTCATTTTTCAGAATCTGACAAGTTAATAAACAAACTAGTGCGATGTTTAAAGTCCTTACTTTCTTTTTACACGTCTGAATTTGCAGATTTTATTTAAGTAGCAGAATTTGCATAGAGCAAATTTCCAAATTGAATTTTCTCAATAACGGAGCATCTTGTGAAAAAATTGTACCCTACGTTTCTTCTTTCTTTTCTCGCATGGAATGACATTCATTTGATTTGTCAACTTCCAGTCAGCAGTCAGATTAATTCAATATTAAATATTTATTTGTTAATGTATGTTTAAATTCGATTTTCTCGAAAACGAGGCCTTTAATGAAACAACTTATTATTGCCTTTAGACTCAGTTTTACCAGTCGTTTCCTCTTTTGATAGCACGTACTGTCTACTCGACGAACGTTCGGTGAAAGTGCTCATTGTCGGTACAGGTTATGATTGCTTTGACGACTGCGTGACGATGGTTACTTCCATTGGCGCGCGTGTCGCGTAGAAAGCACGTAGAAACAGAAGGCTTTTCGACGCAACGATCGACTCGTCGCGAGGCGATACGGTGGCCCCTTTTCAACGTCGAGGCCGTGCAATGGTTTACGATCATGCTCGGCATAGTAATCGCAAGAGTTCTTTGCAAGAGTTCTCGAAGAATTCAAGGTGCATCCTCAACGACGATCGCTCTTAATTGACTTCTTTGCCAGACACGAAAATTTCCCCAAACAGTTCCCGGTACTGTCATAAACTCTAAAATCTGAAGCCTTCGAAATTTGTGACTTGGGCAGAAGAACACAACAAAACTTGACAAAATAAAAAATAAAAAATTTGAAACGGTAAATATAAAATTTAGTAAAGCAATAAACAAACTAACAAAGAGAGTTGAGAAAATGACAAATAAAAATAATTAATCGATTAATGTCGTTGACAATCATTTTTTTTCAAAAAGAAAGTTTGAGACATGCGCAGTTGAATCATTCGTGTCCTCGATGGTACCTGAAAGTATCCTTTATACTTTAGCATGAAAGTATTATTTCATTTATCATTTTACCACTGTTTGCTAATCTTCGATTTCGTTTCTTCCTCTTTGCCGATTTTGACGAAATATACGTTTCATTGTCGGGAGCACGATTCTCAACAATTTTCTCGTATATTATTTAATTTACAAGTTACACGTAAAATTATGTTTTTGACTTGCATTTTTTAGTCAGCTTTAGTACGAAAAATGTAACGTTAAATGAATCGCGAATTATATATTTCCTTTGAAAAGTATAAATTCGAGATTCGTTGCACCTTTGACAACGAGTGCGCAAGTTTTGCAAATTTGATTAAAAGAGATATCAACGACGTAGCGATGCAATTATTTATCAATAAAATTGGTATTAATTCTGATTATAATAGAGAAACTAATTGCGATATTCCTACCAATTAATTATTGTGAAATATCTAAATCTTGAGAATCGGAGATTTAAATATTTTCTAATAATATTTAGTAGTAGTAATATTACAGATATTTGTAAATATATAATAAATAACTTGAAAATAACAAAATTATCTCAATTTACGACTCGACTATTTAAATACTCATTTAAATTAAATGCATCATTAGGTAATGTGT
>KQ435884.1:174590-204469 GCA_001276565.1 Melipona quadrifasciata
AATCTCATTTTTAATGCTATCGATGATACGAATATTATTTTAATCGATAAAAAATTTATAAATATATATTTTTTTTTGTATAAAATTCAAATTAGTTTCTAGGAACGTATTAATAACAATATAAATCATGTACTTTGAACGCGAGGAAAATCCAGTTTTCAAAATTAATTGTTTTTTTTTGTCCTTGTCGCTATGTGAAATTTGTAACTGTCGACTACGAATCGATTCTTCTTCTCTACAAACAGAATTTAAAAAAAATGCTTTCCTAGTCTCGATAAATTTATCTTGAAAAATGTTAATTGAACGAGAAAGTATGAAAGTTTTATGAATGAAAAAACATTGAATCGAAACGTAGAAAAGATGAATTTATGTTCATGATTATAGTAATATTCACAGATCTCTTTTTCACAGCGACAATCTCCTTCCACATTTTTTGCAAACTTTTAATAAAATTTACAAACAAGTCAGGTAAAAAAAAACAAAAACACAAAATAAGAAATAGGTATAATAGTGTGCAATTATACTAGTTTTTTCTGTGGTGAGAATTGTCATCTTTTCTATAATAGACATTAATCATTTTTTCAACTTAAAAAATAACAATTCATGATTGTTATTCCAGATTGCGTTCAACGAAGAATGACGTAGAATGTCCAATCAAATTTGCTAAAATTGTAATTAAATTTTTGTCCTAAGAAGCGATTGTATTGTAAATTATCAACATGTCGCAATGAACAAACATCGAAATAATATTCTCCTTATCTAGCTTTACCATCTATCAATAATCTTCTATTTAAAAAACAAGCTGAAACGGAAACCTAACCTAACCTAAACCTAACCTAAACCTAACCTAAATCTAACCTAAACCTTATTCTAAACTGCCAATAATAATATTCTCCTTTTCTAATTTTCGTCCATCTCAGCAAATTCTGATCAAACTGCGGATTTTCATGCATTTATAAAAAATTTAAAAGTGCGAAATTGCACACGTCATACGAAAAAGATGTGTGCAATATATTCAAAATGTCGTTTCCTATAATGTGTATTTGATACGTGAAACTACTCTTTACAACGAATGAATACTCTCAATACCAGTTGTACGATAAACATTAGGATCGAATGACAAAATGCTACAATTTCTTGAACTTTTCATTCTAATCTCAATTAATATTCGAGTGTCAATGAAATGCTGGAAAGAAATCGTGGATCTAGTCGCGAAAATTTTTCAACAACAAACTTTTCAGGGATGCTTGAATTTTTACAATTTTCGAAAAAGAGAAAGTATTCTCATTGCATGGTGTAACAGAGAGTTTCTCATCGCTATTTGTTCATGCTCTTCGTTCTAAATAATATTGTAAATTTTTATAATTTCCTTTCCTTTCCTCCGTAATTTTGTTTTAAACACGACAATGACAATCGATATCGTGTTTCTTCTTTCTTTTATATTAGCATGTCAATTCAATCTATTGAAAGTAATTGAGATAATTTTTATTGAACTGAAATACTGTTTGAAAATTTATTTCTTTGTCTAAATGTACGACTGGGAATGATTAATTCAAATAATATTGTTAGAAATTATTTATTATTTAAAGTATTGTTTTATTCTTCGAAACTTGCACTGATTATTTCAAGTATTATTTACTCAACCTGCGACGTAGAAGCGTGAACGTGTTGCATACATAACTATTTTCTAAACAAAATTTACGCACAAAAATGAACAATTAGGAATGAAAAAAAGTGACGCTTGTCAAGTCTATCGCAAAAAGTATGATGAAATGAATTTCGAATAATGTAAAAGATAATCTTCCTAAATATACTTGCATTTTATTTGAAATATTATCTCACCTAGCATTATTTTGCTTTCAGTTCAGACAAGTCACAAAAAATGGGAAAAATGAGTTTGTTAGAAAAAAAAGTAAATATAAATTGCACACGTTTGGTTTGTCAAATTTAACTCGCATGTATTTCGTTTCGTGTTAATAAAAGTTGGAAATCAACAGTGCATCGTAGTTGAATAACAGTTTTACGATTAGTTTACTGTTTACACAGGTTATACCGTTATAATTATGAAACTACATTCTGTTTCTAATTTAAATGCTTGTAATACTTTGAGTCTAAATACAGAAATTTCAAAAAACTGCACGATTCGTCTCATTGAAAGACCCAAAAGCAAAGACGACTTTTTTGCCATAAAATTTTATTGATATGCAAACATTTGAATTGACATTACAGGTCTCGAGGTCTATTCCACGCCCCCTCACGAATCACGTGACCCAAATCAACCAATCGCTAATTTTCGTTGCATCAGCGTTGCACCTGAAGAGGGTTTCTGGGTTACCCTAAAATCACTTTCAGTGGTAAAATTTCCTGGTGTGCCATCTTTTTGTCCGATAATTAGTGTACAACAAACTGTTTGCACATTGTCGCAAAGAAATTCCAAAGCGTGGAGTAAAGTACGTAAAACAGTTCTCGGGATTGGAGAACAATAAAATTTTCGATCGATTTTGTGTCCGCGATCTGAGGCAAAGTACGTACGTTTCCGTTCGTTGGAAACTTTGGCAAAATAATACGGCCGGTGTCTCTCTATTTTCCGAAGGCTGCGAGTTCCGATGTATTTTCGCGCGATACACGGGGATACACGGGCTGCATCGAAAGGGAAGCCGTGTCGCGCACATTCTCCGGGAAACTGTCAAGTCGCTCGGAGACCCACCGGGGAATTTCCTTATATAACGCTCCGGAAGAATGGGACGTGAATTTAAAATATCGTCGTTAGATTGCTTTCAGATGGCAGAACGTCGCTCCTTTTCGAGCAATATCGCCTTTTCGTGCGCAGCTTGGGAGCAAATAATACACTTTGACTCATCCCTTAAGTGGACAAGCTTCCGCGCAATTTTTGGAAACAAGCTGCCTCCAATGGAGGATCGATGTCCTTTATTTCGTTGGATTTTGCTATCGATTCGTTGAATTTTAAATGAATCGTGCTGCCTTTCGTGCAACCAATCCCGGATAAAATATAAACTTTGAACGTTACAAACAATTTGTATCTGTCAATCTTCAGTTTGAGTTTGTATCAAAATTGAAAATTCAAATTCATATTCCGTAGTTTTTTTTTTCTTTTTCTTTTTCTTTTTTAATGAAAATCGTAATTCCTGTCAACTCGATATTGTAATTAATAGTTTATTACAAATGTAGTAAATAATTACAACTTTGAAAACAAAAGTGTTTTGTTTCATGGAAATTTAAAAGTTTTGCTTTGAAATATTTCATCTTAAATATTATTGCTGAAAACAATGATTCACGTTCAATACATTTTTAAAGTTGGAAAAACCACGTTACTCGTGGAATAACTTGCGATATATTTTAAGCAAGATTAAAATATTTTGCTTCATGCTTCAGAGTATCAAAATGAAGTGTTTCATTTCATGTTTCAGATGATTAAAGTTGAATATTTTAGTTAAAATACACTGTTTTGTTCGATAAAATTTTCTTTCTTTGAGGTATGCAAGATCACATTAAATTTCAAACTGCTGCTGATTTATACAGATTATTTTGTAACATTTCAAGATACAAAGTCAAAGTCACTTGAATTCTTCCACGGTGTAACATTGGAGAAAGCTTATTGATCTTGAAATTTTAAAAAATGTATTATGAGATACGAAGGAATCCAACAAGTCGCACGAAACAGTATAACTTTGTATCATACGTTACGAGTTATTCTAATTGTGCATTTGACAATTGTATGCGAATTTGTGTGAAAATTTGACGTGGATTTGGTGAATGTAGATACTTGCGGTATGCAAGTAAAATGTATGGTTGCAAGTACTATTGACACGTTAACGGATATAAATGTGTAAATTTTCACATTCTTGGAAAAGTACTATACTGTACTCTCTCGTGTTTAACGTTGTAGTTGAGATGTGCATCTTGCAACGACGACGACATTTTCCTCGACATTTCAACGAAATGTGGATATATTTCGTTCGCTGCTTTGAATAAGATGGCTATTTTATTCGACTGCATTTACCGAATTTTTATGCATTTCTTCGAAATTTAAATTTACGCATTTATACCAAAAGGGCGCATAAATATATAAAGTATCCAAAGTAGATACTACTTTCTCGTAATTTTTCGGTAGGTAAAACAAATTTCTGTTTAGATTCTATTTCTGTTATTTGTATTTGTAAAAAGTATACAATTGCACGAATAGGGACATTTTCATAGAATATTTAGTAGAGATTAATTAATTACAAAATACAACACTTTAATGATTAGAAACTGTTTGCTAAAATATTTGATATCGTCGGTAAATTGTCACTTGAATTAAATTCCTTCGAGGAGGAAGGTTTTTAAAAAATTCATTTTCAAATTCATTTCCCTGGCAAAAGAAAATCAATTGCCGCCTAATTTATTTCTTTCACGCAAAAAGTGACGTACAATGAATCCAAAAAGTATTTGCGCACAAATGATATATTAGCAAAACCTGATTCAATAGAAAAATATATATACGACGATAATACAAGAGATATAACAATTCGATTCACTTGAAGTTTTAATGCTCGATTTGCATCTTGTTAGAAAAATCACAAAATAAATGCTTGGAACGATATACATCACCCCGTAAAATTGAGAAGAAACACTCGTCTTGAAATCATTAAAAATACTTTCGTCTTCGCTTCATATTCGTTTTGAAATATCCCCTAATTTTTGCGAGCAGTGCAAGTTGGAATAAGAGCAAGTGGATCGTTGTATCGTCTTCCTTTTTACAAAGTTGTACTTTTCCTTTCTACAACTTTAAGTCGCAGTTATTTATTGTTATCGTTGGTACAGTTATGCTCTTCGCTGTACATCGTGGGAGAAGAAACCCTCGTCGTGTGTCGATGCCTCGAGTTTTTACGTCGCTCGCACTATTGGAAATTGCTGTCGTTATTTTTACACTTTCGTCAATTATTTACGCATTTTGGCTGCGCCAATTTTTCGTGCCTTCTCCTCATCCATTGTAAATATCGTCGGAGCGCGCAGCAAGGTCGCTGGTAGGTAACAGAACGGATGGAACGCGACATCCGGGAGCAGTCTATAAAATTCCTTCAGGAGTGCACCCGGGAGACGCCCGTCCGTTCCGTTCTATCTCGCAAACCTTTCTTACGGGGACGAGGTCTGCGGCGACGAGGTGTCGCGGACGACGAAGACACAGAGCCGTCAACCTGCCGGCTTCCGGTCTGGCTTCCCGCTACTTTACTTCCCTCGCCAGCAGCTGTGTGTCATTGAAATATTTAACACGGTCCATAATACCTCTTTCTCTTTTCCCTTCTCTCTTTTCCTCTCCTTTCTTCGTTCTTCTTCTAATTTTAATTTAAATTTATCAATACGTGTAATTTCTTTTCAATTTCCGTTAAATAAATCGCGTTCTAACAAATGCAGGAAATCCATGTTTCTTTTTTTTCTCTACTTTTCTTTTAAAGGTAACTAATAAAGTTGTGAAGGTGTGAAGGATGAATGGAAAAAGGATTTCAGGTAAGGGAGTGGGAGTGAGAAAGCGTGAGAAGAAAGGCGATTGCGTTTCGTCTCGGGAGTCACTGCCTAGACTCATCAGTGGGGCTGATGGCAGCGACTTCTTACCCCAGACGCTAGTTGTTATCACTAAACCTACTAGGCTGGTCGCACCCAACCTAAAAGCGGGGTTCCGCACACTCTGTTGCTTAACATCGAAGATCGGTAGGACATTGACGCTAGGCGCGCAGCCACTTGCGGCTTGTGCTAGTCGAGTGTTCGAAACCCGTATTTGCGGAATCCTAGGCCGCTACACTTTACGAATTGGGAATAATTTTATGTTTGAGATAATATAATTGGACTACAGGGCGTTTTTATGCAAACTCGCATTTTTTTACGAATACAATTGAACAAATGAGATCTGATATATAATTGAGCACCTTTATGAGCGAATTTTTGAGAAAATTGGATCTTTGTGTGATACTTTGTAACAAGTTGAAAGCAAACTACAGCTTTATTGTAAGGAAACACGAGTATGTTTCTTTCCATAGTGAACAAATAATCATTTAGTTGTATATTTTGTCTTGTGTTTATTAACTGGTTAAATTGGTAACTAAAGTTTTTGTAATATAATGTAAAATACAGTTTTATTTCATTCTAAAATAATCTGTTTCTGGAATAAATGTGGTAATAATGTATACTTTGAATCATGTACGTTTTTGCATTATTAAGATATAACAAGACGGTGAAATTTTATTCATTTATGGGAAATTTGCACATCATTCTCATAACAGAGAAGAATGTAGAAAATATTTGACGGATAATAACAACATGAAATAATATTTGTTCCATGTTTCATCCTTTAAACTATTTTTATAAAAATATGGATCTGCATAAATGTTCATCGAGTCTGATCAAATATCTTAAAAATACACAATTCAGATAATAATAATGCAATTCTGATGATAGCTATTCTTATTCGAATTTACAGTTTATTTGTGGCAACATATTTGCCGTTTATTTGACCGTGTAAAATGAAATATTTTACACTGAAAAATACCGAAATTACATTAAATTACGTTAAATTAGTGACTCGTACGATAAAGGGGAATTTGAAGAATTTGAATGTGGATGCGTATTTGCAAATGAGAAATGATCGATCGGTTTTTTTTAATCAGAACAAACAAATTATTTCGATATGATCCGTTTCTCTCTCCGCTTGATGCATGTTTTGCACATTGGTGTAAACATTTCGATGCATTTAATGTTGGACCAGTGGCAAACATCTAAATCAACAAGTGTTCGATCCCGGATCGACAACGATGTTAGATTTGATTTCAGTGGAAAATCAAATCAGATGTATTTGTACAGTTGCCTAATCGGGGAAAAGCACCAATTTAATTAAAAGCACATAAACAAGTACTAATTTTTAATAAATTCCGCATAAAAGTTTGTGAAAGAAAACATGAGGATTATTTAATTCGACACACTTTTCTCGTGAGTTGAGGCTGCAACATACATTTAATAATAAAATATGTTTGAAATAGCCAGAGTTGAAAATAATATTCAGTTGCTTTGTAATTGTTGCAATCAACGCGTCATCATATGTAGTTGTAACATGTAAGAATCAAAGGTCAAAGTAAATAGTCGATAAACGAATGTTACGTGTGAATCTCAAGCGTGATTGAATAGAAATTTAGTCCACGCAAATCTTTCTTCTTTTTTGTTTGTCATCTGTATAATGAGTTGAACCTGCATTTTTCTTCACAACTGTCACAATAAGATTCGGTAATGATTCAGGCAACTTTTTTACTTTTACTTAACGCCTGGGCTGTGCGAAATTGGCGCAAACAGTACTCTCCGGTAATTTTCTACAATATTTAAAGCAAGGGATACCTTGCAGATCAGAGAAGAATAGTTATATTTTGAGAGATGCAAAGAAACATAAAGTTTTGACTTCCAACACGAGTTGCACGATCTTTAATTTGTACTTTAAGTTTTTGCACATCGTAGCATTCATCCGGTAATCAGTGAACTGTACATCCATTCGACGAGTTTTTGACAACTGTTTCTCTCTAACGTCGTAAAAGTAATAATTGAAGCCGTCCAAATCAAATTTTTTCTCATTGGAAAATTAAAACTATGCAAGTTCAACATTACTAGTGTGCCGATAGTGTAACACGAAAAGGTCGACAATAAACCAAGTTTGTTTTTCTCAAAGATACCTTCACCATCGTACAACAAGTGGGAAAATCAAGATACTCTTGTTCCCAAAAATGGAAAAAATTCAAACGTCTTGGAAATCGTCGAAAAATTAACCGACGATATGCGAGGGAACAGAAAACACCGAAATCCAGCAAAACGCGTTTCGTTCGAGAAGAGGATAAAAAAAAGAAAAAAGAAGAAAACGTTTGCGACATTAAATATTCGCGTGGATACGACGAGACAGAAGGCCTGTGCACGTCCTCCGTCAAAGAATCGAATCCCTCCGATGCGGATTTCGATAATCACGGCACGAAAGTCGTACGTTCGAGTCAACAAGCGTTCGACGACGGTTCGACCTAGCTTGGCTAGATCCGCCGATGGATGTTTGCACGGGTATAGAACGCGGCTTGGTCTGTCTAAGCGAGCGTGCTGGTGAATCGCTTACAGGCGCGCAGCGTCGATCCTGTTTGGCTAGCTTCGACCGCGGCTTCCCTGTCCTCCACCCGGCGTAAACATCCGGTTAAAGGGTGTATTATGCTTAAAGAGGAAGCTCAAACGTTTTGACCTAGGACAAGGACTGCCTAGTTTTCTCGCTTCTCCCATCTTCCCCGCTCTTCGTGAAACCGAGCTCGTTCCCGAGATCGCCATTCGCCGGATCTACAAAATCTCTAACCTCCTTCTGGAACGGTCGAAATATCTTGGCCAACTGCAAATTGCGAACAATTTAATTAAAAAATTGTCAACGATTTTCGATACTTTTATTTCTATCTTATCGCATAAATCTCTTCAATCACAACTACATGTGATATTGAAAATTATAAATTAGTCAATTTGGCAGTGTCAAAAGAGCTCGTTTCTATCCTCACTTTTTACTCGCAAAAGATACGCGATAAAGAAAAAATACATAAATACATAAATGTAAACCTTGAGAAATTGGTCTCTGCCGCATCGTCGCACGATTCAAAAAAGACATGTGGCCTCGCTCAAGTGGCGTTACTCCGTATAATGAGCGCTCGTAACATTGAGATTTGTTGCGGTTGCTCTGTTATTAGTTGTGATATTTCATTTGTGTAATCGCGAGGTTGCAAAGTTAGTTCTAATTAGTTATTCGCTCGCATACGGCTCTCAGGCGTGTGTTTGTTGGCAAGTTACTTTTACCGTTGGCGGTTACCTGAGCGTGAAAACGCCGAATGCACGGCGAAATGCGCTTCGTGTTTTTGGTTGAATCGAGGCTCAGACGTGAAAGCAATAACCGGGAGTTAACGCTGGAATTGTTCGCTGATGGCACCTTTGTGCAGCATGTTGATTACAGTTTTATTTAGTCGAATAATCAAGTAGGACCAATCATTCGGTCGAACGTAATCTGTTTTGTTACGTAATTTATTTTTTTATTTATTCTTGACGCGCTGGATTAGACTCGATTATTTTAGAAATTTACGACGTAAGGACACTGGATTTCAGGACGAGAAATACTTGCACTTGAAAGTATTTTAACATTCGTGTGAATCGAGTCTTTTGAAAGTGGTAATCGAAAATTCGCTCGAGTGCGTTATCAATAAGCTTATTAAAACTAGAAGAAAGCGTCACGTCGATTGTCCTTTCTTAGAGAGAATGAGTCACACGATCCAACAGAATGAATGATTTTCTAAACCGGAGATTAAAATGTCACAGTTTAATTTAATAATTTCCTATCTCTATCAGTCGATAAATATATCTCAATACATTGATTGCAAGTGAAACGATAACGATGTATGTGTTTGAGTACGTTGAAGTACTTGCAAATATAATTCAGATACAATTTACGAAAACTCGATTATTTCAATGCTGCTTGTTAATAGCTTCAAATATTTTGTACATGTCGATCGATTGTACTTGTTATTGGTACGCAATTTCGAGTGCAACATTTCGCGATTTAAAGGTAATGCGAATAACGTGAATGACCATGCAGGTTCAAACACTAAAGACATATTGGGTTCCACGGAAGAACATAATTCGATTTTATACGTTTAATCGAGAGGAAGAGATGTTTAATTTTTTGGAGTTTAGTATTATAGCTTTATACACTATTTTATAGGATTAATATTTTATATTATTGATAAATATAATCTTTTACGGATGTAATATTGTAATGTAGCGAAAAAGTTGTATTAGTGACAATGAGAAATTGTCGATACAAGATCGTACAACGATCCACTTGACTTTAAAGTTTCTAATTTGACACAATTGTGAGTTTTTTTTCCAGAGATAATATTACATCGTGTAGCGGATGGGAAAGTGAAGATACTTTTCCTTGGAAAATTGTAAGAATTCATAATTTACAACGACCCTCTGGAATCTATTGTACGATTTCTTTTTTCGCCATTTTATCGTTGAACGTTAGGCTTGGATGAAAAAAGTTTAAAAAATCGCGACATAAAAATTTAACATATTGGCGAAAAGAAATTGGAGGTGTCGTTGATAAAGAGAAGATTTTTACACGTGTTTGAATTTTCACAATCGACCTAAAATCATTTTCGGAAAAAAGAACTTACTCACAACTGTGAAAGTGGAGGCTGCGCACTTTCAAGTGAGACCAAGTTGTACGACCTTTTCTACAAAGTTGTGTCAGTTTTAAAATTATTGATAATTTTTCATTGTCATCGATACGATTGTCACCTTCACTCTTTTTAATTATTAAAAATCTTTACTGATATTCATCTTGTTCGAATCATTCTTAAAAATATTTATAGAAATGTGTTAATGCAGTTTGTAACTTTTTAATTTTGAGACGCGTATGATCGCAAAATAAGCTAAATTAAAGAATTTTTTCGGATTTAAAGTTACATTTCATTAAAAGAATAACACGTGTGTTTTATTGTATATTGTCCAAATGTAGTGAAAATTTGAATTAAACGTGCATAAAGGTATAGCAATCATTTAGTCATAATCGTTTCATCGAAACATCATCTGCGATCCGAAGCAAATTTTTTTTAATTTTAACTGTCAAAATATTAACTACTCTTGTCAAAATATTAATTTTTTAAAAAAATGACAACCGTCTGAACGTTCACGTGCAACTTTCAACTCTCTTTTTTAATCAAAATTTCGTCAAGTAGTCTTTCAAATGTTTCTGAATTTTGACAATTTCATTCCGAGAAGAAAGCTTCAAAAAATTTTTTAAGTTATCTGCCAAAGTTGAATACTGGCAGAAACTCCGAGTTGATTATTTTCTAGAATATCCAGAGTGTTACAGAAGAATCGTGATAACGAAATGCATACAATTTCTGAAAATCGATTTTGGTATTGCACGAGACGTAATGTAACCCCTTAGCTAATTGTAAGGGTGAAAGGGTGTGAGTGACGCGTCCTTGTGAGTCCCATCGTGATCCTTGTACCCTGAGTGATTAATCTAGAGTCAATTAGTTTGGAAGTTTGAAGCGGTCTATCCAGAGTCAACTAGTTTCTAGTTTGGCTTCCATTTGAGAAAACAATGCGATTCACGCGCAGTCACTCGACAGAAATGGAACATTTTTCATACCACCTTATCCCAAAGAGTCCAACATACTCTTCTTCTCTCAGAGCTGAGAGGTGAAATTTTGTATAATTATTGATACGAAAATTCAAAATATTTCAATTATTTGCATTGATAATTAGTGTTTGAAGTATTTGTCAGCGACAAGGGGAGAGATGACACTAAAGTGCAAAAAATAACAACATTTTTCAACCGCGATTGTTTACACGTAACAAATTATTGACTTTTCAAGACTGTTTCGTTCGTGGACATAGAAATTAAATGGTGTTTCAACTGGGGTACATGCCTGTAATTTGTGATACTTTGAATTTCAGAAGTATTGTGACAGTTCCAATTCTGAAATATCACTGTCATTGTCAGCAAAATCACTGTGATTTTCCCACGAATGAAAAGAAATTCTGCTTCTAATATATACGCCCATCTTTCATTACATTGAAGATTGTAGAAACAAAACCAAGAGATTAAGAAATTATTTATACTATCAAGGATATTGAACATACGTATATATTAATATGTTGCAGAAATAATTTGTTCGTCGTGAGTGAGAAAAAAATAGATTAAAACAAATAAAATCCTTTCAAATATGAAAATGTGCTGCTTTGAATATCCCTCAGATAAAGTATAATTTCAATATATACCATTTTAAAAATTTTTTCCAACGAGTGAAATATCTTAGTTTCAAAAATACCTATATTAAAAAACTTGTTTATCAAGTGTAAACAGCGCCGAATATATTTGAAATTAAAAGTTGAAATAAAATATTATTTTATTTTGTTTGACAGTAATTTGTCAACCTTCGTTGATTATTTCAGAGAGACATTGACTGAAAAAACGTATGGAGAAGGAACAAATATTAATCAATTGTAATTAAGTTCATCATGAAAAATACGTAAGAATCAAATGCATTTCAAATGATATTTCAATCAATAGAGGAACAAACAATTATTTGAAGTAAACTGTGAATATAGCTATATTTTACTTGAAATACTCTTTTACCTTTTAGTGTAGAAATTTAAATGGTAAGAAGGAAAAAAAATGGTTCCCAAAACATTGAAAAATAATTATATATATTATATAATTAATTAATTTATATACAGTGTGTATGCAGTTTTAATTTCAAATTTTGACTTGTCGCAATTTGAAATCAAGGTTATAAATTTGAAGCAAGCTTGTCACTTTTGTACGTTTAATCATCGAAACTGATTGTTAAAACTTGGTATTAGAGTAATCTAGGATCTTGGCTTTTGAAGAACTTGAATGAATTGAAATGAATTGATTTAAACATAGTTTATTAGAGATTTTTCAACTCTCGTTCTTTTCACACATTTTTTTTTTTTTCAGTGAAGCATCATTGGCTTTGGCAAAGCAGTCGTTTAAATTGTTATTTTCTACTTGAGAAACGTTAATGAGGAGCTCAAAATATATATCAAATATATTTCAGCTACAAACACATAATTTATTCGATAACATCGATGAATAGGGTCACGTTAATTTCATCGAAATTAAATAACAATAGCGCGTTATGAATGCTGCTCTTTGAAACAATAATATTCATTTGCGAGTATTCAAGCAATTATCCGTCATCGATAATATCGCGAGTTTCGCATGCTGGGTGAACCAACATATTTATGAATATCTTCGTTATCGAGACTAACGATGCGTATTTAGAGATCATTGTTTCAACCAGAATATGAATAAAGTCACGAGATGATAATTATTTTTCCGAGTAAAACTTGCGATTGCTAATGAAAAAGTTACCGGCGAGAGAAATTTATTTCGATTACTTGTGAGATAATTTCCTCGACGAGAGGAACTCTTTCTTTAGTTACTTATTAGATAATAATCGTCGACTCTTTTTTTCGTTAAGATTTACATCAGACTCAAAGCAAACTCTAAACGTAGTTTGTCATTTTAATAATGACAAACAAATTCATCGATCCGATGCATACTAATTTGTCGACGCTTTTCAGAGTCAATTCCTCGAAATGGATTTGCACACTAGATATTGCAATGTATAATCGGATCTTTCCCATAGATTCAGTCTCTCAAAATACTTGGATTGACATTGTATAAAACGGTTGTAATTCGCTCTTTGCACCAAATTGCAGAAAAATGAAATGCTGGTGCGAGATTAAACAGTCTCAGACGAGATTGCCATCTCATTTTTTTTGAGACTCCAGTGTACTCAAAGTACGTTGAAAAAAGAAATTCCTGATCGTAGCAATGTCCCTTGATACTGCTCTTGAAAACTATTGTAATTGTGACCTAAACTATAGCATCTGCGTCTTCTCCGTAGAACCTAACCTAAAACAAGTGTTTGAAAATGCTTAAAATTAATTTAAAGTGACGCAGATGATCTTGAAATTTTCTTCCCTTGCATAAAAAATACTTGCATCGTAGAAAAAGTACCCTTCTCGTACATGTAGAAAATTCGTACGTGAAATTTTGTTCACGTCGTTGCAAATAACGAAGATACTCTGGACAAAGTTGAATGTATTATAGATACTTTATATAATCGAATTATATTTCATTGAAGTATATTAATAAAACCCGCGTTGACAACGAACATTCGAATATCGATAAAGATATTTATTTAATACTAAAATATGTAATGTATAACCTAATTGAATGAAGATTATTCAATAATAAATATGCATGGCCAGCAATAAAGGATGGAAATTAATAAACGTTGTTTGTTTATTTCGTCGTAAATTGCGAAAATTTTATTGATATCGCGTTCGCCAGCGAAATAACATAGTTCCATCGATCGATGTTTAACAAGATAAACCGATCCGTCAACGTCAAATACCGTATATTGGCACAACAACGTATTTTGCAGAATAACGACACTGCAATAACTCGGCGTAATCACGGCGTCGGTTTATTTTTAAATTTATTTCCGATTTATCGGACCATAACATAAACCGAAATAAAGATCGTTGATCATTTCTGTCTGACAGAGAGTAACGTTTCTAATTAATACACTTTTTTTTCTTTTTCCTAATAAGCAGGAAACGCTGAAATTTCACCTGTTTACATTCTACGGTTCGCTCCAAGTTACTTTTAATTTTGCACAGTCGCAATACCAAAACTTTATTTACCCGTACACAGCGATGCCCATTGATATTCGTAAACTGTTGGAATACACATTTTGTAAAAAGAAATCTTACAATAATAAACTTTGATTCATTTTACTTTCAAAATAGTTCATTTTCTCTTCCAAAATGCTCTAAATTGTCACAGCATGTTGAAACATTTACGTACAGTGACAATTAATATTTAAACTATTGCTATTTCGTACAAAAGAATCGCACAACAATAAATGTTGGCTTATTTCAAAGCTTGTAAAGATACTTTTCTTTTCGAAAATGCTATAAACGTTGAAATTTTCTTTATGACTAAATCTTGTTATACGATTTTCCTTCAGTTTATTGAACTTTAAATGTCATTATTTCGTGAATTTTCGTCGTCTGAGTCTAACATTGAAAATGTTCAATAAAACAGCGACAAAAGGTTGTGCGTCAAGTTTTCGAAGGTCGTCATAAAGAGGAGGCTTGAATCTTCAAATCCGTTGTAGATTCAGTCATGAAAAACATTTTACAGTGTTTATTTAATAATATCTTATTATCTGCTACGTGTACGATGTAAATTTTTAGAATATTTTAGAATAAAATGAACAATGTATTTCTGTTATTGTATGATTTTTTTTTTTTCTTATAAATTTTACAATTTTTATCCCACAAAGATACACGTACGCGATGTGTGATTTTATTTCATTATTGTATCATTTCATCGTCGATAAATATAATTTGTATAAAACAGGTGAGATTTCTACCTAACTTGAGATTTGTTATCAGACGATCTTTTTACAACATTGTTAGCTGTTTGATGTTCTACTAGGATTGTACATAATGTCTTTCCAATGAACAAAAACGTTGTTGTTCAACGTAATTTCGCGTGTTGTGTATATTTTGTTTATTGTCCTGTTAATTGTCGTTTCTTAGAATATCGTTTGAAGAATTTCGTACCGAAAGAATCGAAGTTAATTACTGTCTGCAAAATCACCTTCAACAAAAGATACATCATCCACGTTTCTAGATTATTCATTCAAGATTTTCGCTCAAAGATCGCCAAAAAAGATACGTGAAATTACCTGTGTAATTACCGCGGGATTCCAATCTTACATTTTCGAATATTTCCCGACGGGAATCTGGTTGTCGAGTTTGGTTGATACAAGTAACAGGGTCGAGCACCCACTAGAACATTGTCGTAGCAATTTTCGTATCAAAAGTTGGTCCATCCACCGAACCGGGACGGATGCGTCGCGTGTATTAGTTAGTTCAACGTGCCGCGAGACACTTGTCCCCATTTACAACCGGCGTGTATTAATCCCATTTTAAAATTCCACTACTCGGTCTCCGTACGTGCTGTGTAATGTGTATGCACGCTTGCTCGATGCATCAACACTCGAGGGCCTCTTTATCTCTTCTCTTCCCGCGCTCCTCGAAATCTCCCCTCTTTCTCCCTTTTTCCCCCTTTTCTTTTTTCTCCTTTTTTTTTTCAAAAGCTTCGGGCGCCGCGTTTCTGACAATCGAGGCAGGCACGAGTGCACGTACGGTTTAACAGCGAGTTTAAGGGAGAACGTCGAGCGCGTTAATCGATGACGTTGTGGATGTGTTGTGACTAGACTCGTTTGAAATTAACCCTTTCGTTGTTGTACACGCAAAACCGTCACCGGGGAAGGTTCGAATCAGCGCGAGACAAAACGTACGCTGAACAGTTCCAGAATATTTAATACTTAAATATCGCTGAAATACCACTTGGAAATGTTACCTAATATTTAAATAAAATGTGCCGTTTGAAAATGTGAAATTTCGTTTCAATATTCAAGCAACGATTTAAATCGAAACAAAACAATCTTCCAACTGTTATTCAATGTTTTCGTAAAAACATCAAACAATTTATTTGAAGCAAATAAATCGAGTTAATAATACGTAAAAATTATTTTCTTTAAAAACCCTCGAAAAGTTCTTTATGAACGAAACAAAAGTCTCGCGTTTCGATGAAAATCTGCTGTAATATAAAATTTCGGAACTGCTTGCAACACTTATTCTGATTTTTGCTCTGGTTTATATATTAGAATTCCGTGGAGAAGTTTCCTGAAACTAGCATTTGCTTATTTTCAAATAAAAGCTATAACAGCGGACTAAAGTGTTGGAAATTAGGTTATTGCTTGCAGAAAGAGTGCGAGTACTTTTCAAATTTCCAAACACTTCTGTTGGCAGTCTTTTTGAATAATGTTTCGACGAAAACAGCTTCGATTAAATTGGAACTTGTCGTTAATAAAAAAAACTTTATCTCGGAACGTTGTACACAGACTTTTTTTTTTTAAATTCCATAGAAGTAAACATTTTCTCAATGACATACAAGTTCGAGTTGAATATTTTTAAGAACGAAAGGAACCTGTCGACATCCTTAAAAAGTGGCAAAAACTGTGGACTTTTATGCAAATTGCATTACGTACCGAGTATCGTAGGAAGCAAATTCGTGTATAATATTCAGAATTATTCTTCTTTTTCTCTCCTTGTAACAATCACAGCCATCTATCATAAGCAGAACCTTCTGAGCAAGAACCGGCAGAATTAAACTTGAAGATCGATGTATCGATAACTCTCTCCTCTTTTCGTTTCTCCATTTATCCTGCGTTCGCAAGTTTTTCCTTCGTTATACTTTGCTATGCTACAAAATTCATCCTCTGCAACTTCACCTAATTAACAACTTTTCAGCTACATCGCTCGAGATGGAAAACACACGCAGAAAGCTATACATCTGTTACATTTTGTTATACGAATACAAAATGTCCCATTTTAAATGCAATTACGCTCAAAACTATTTGTCGTTTAAATAATGTTTCAAATTTGTCTCTTTCTGTTTCGAGAGGGCAGTAATTTGGTACACTTAGTCTCTAGATTGATGCGTGTAGAAGATACAAAGGTCACTACTACTTTTTCAAGTATAATCATGTAATTTTTTTTACATATCTAATGCGATAATATCGTGGCCGCAAGATTTTGTCAAATAATAATTGTACGTCGATTGGATTTTGTATTTTAACTCATTTATGATTTCATTTGAGTGTAACCAGCAATTGCCTTCTGTTTCTTTCATCAATGTGAGATTTTCACTTAACTTTACGACACGACGAACCAGCTTCTTTTAACCTGCGTCCTACAGCCTTTGTCGACACACTTAATGATTCTAACGAATCGACGATTTAACGACTTTAACGAATCTCGTCCTGTGCAGTGGTTAAATCGTCCACAACGCCTTAATAAATTATCTACAGTATCATTCAATAGAAATTTCTTATACAATTTTTTGATACATTGAATTTTTTAGCCATACTTTGACAACTCGAAATTGGCGAAATTACAAATTTGCAACGAAATTCAATAGTATCCAAGATACAATCCCGGTATCACAGGCTAAATTTATTTGTTTACAACTATTCTGTGTAATAGTCCCGAGCGTGTCAACGTTTCTCGATTCTAAATACTTTGTTACAAAGTACCCACTTACTTTTGTCCTTTTGCATTCAACAGAATTTTATACAGTCAAAATAATTCATTCAGATAAGAGTACAGATATTAATTTCAACTGTCGACTAACGCAATGTCATTAAAATTCACTTTTAATAGCCGTCCATTTATTCATTTGTTAATCCATAGGACTCAAAGGGTTAAGGAAGATGCTTGATAGGGAAATCAACAGACACAACAGAGTGGCTCATGCGCGGCAGAGAAGTGATGGAGGGGACGTAGTGGAGGGGATAGCCCTAGCGGGTCAGGAATGTGGTGACAAAGTCGCCAGTTAGCTACCTGTAATCTAGCGTACATCAAATGCATCTGTGTCGATACGATAAACAGCAGTGCATTTGTTTTCCTAACTGAAAGCGACTTTTAAGCGATTATATCTAGCGATTATATCTAATGTTTAAAAATGCTCAAAAGTCTGCTGGAATTTTAGATTTAGGAAAGTTTCAAAGTTTTAATGCTCTTTGTCCTAGATTTGCTAGGTTTTGTAAATGACAGTCCCTGGTGAACGCATTCTCGATATCTCAAGATCATTTCTCACGTATCTCCTTTTGTGCACTCATCGACGCAGTTTGACATTCTCTGTGAAAAAAATGTCAACGTGTGTATCGAAAAATTACTAGTTTAAGAGATACTCGAAAGACAAAGATTGTCGTGGACCAATAATTTGATATAATAATTCGCAGTGGACAAATTTCGTGGTTTCGAAACATGTTTTGTCTCAAACTACTAATTATTTCATTAATATATAGAAATAATTGCGTGGATGAATCAAAAGACTATCTAATTAATTTGAAACAAGATGAGAGTAGCAATTGTTACATTCTCACTTGACAGACAAATGTGCGAAAAGGTTCTTTTCGTGGCGAAACACAAAGGGCGCTGTGTGGGACTTTCAGCAGCAGTTTACACGCGAGACGTGGCGCCGCGTCTCGAGTTCGCTTCAGCAAGACCGCTTTTCTGAGTAACATGGCGTGTCACGTCGAAGCATCGTAAGACAGGTCAAAGTCTAAAGTGTATCCAACGTGCTGTAGAATCGATCGAGCGTTGAATTTCATCGAAAACAGCCGATCGTGTGGAAACTGAACGACGATTTTCCCTTGCTTGGGAAAGGTCGACTTGGATGATGAAGACTTTGACGAGCTCGCTAAATCCGCGAGCATCCGAGATTTCTTCATCGTGACAATGAGTTGTGATTAAAAGTACTTAATGATTATCAAATCTTTGAGCTTTGAAAGAATTTCTTTTCATCGAATAAAAATTTGTTTGTTACTTGTTGAATACGGGATATAACATAGGATATAATTTTTATGATAATTGGAAATATTTTCAGACATTTGTGGGTCTCATCTAATCAAAGACAAATTGTTCTTGCAAATCTCGTCATAAGATTGGTAAATTTCAAGTGATAAGTTGTAAACATGACAGCACAAGTTTATTCACAAAAAAAGAAAAATGTGACTGTGTGATATAAAAACAGCAATCAAAAATTTTGTACTGCGTGGATTAATCAGATTCCGAGACGTCTCATCTCAAACAAAATATAATTTTCATTATTTTCAGTATTTTCCTATAATAAGTTGGTAAATTAATTTTACGAATGTATGCATTATATAGCAAAGATTTAAAAACATTTTCGTACTCTTCCTAATTCTCTAAATTCTTTCCAACTCTCCAATCGCTCACACAATAACAAAGTTATAAATTATTCTTTATTCTTGATTATTTCAAATCCGAATTTGCCAGTGAAATTGCGATTGTGGCCAAAACGATTGATTGCATTTATTTCACGTTAAAAATATATAACTGACAAATCGAACAATTTACCGAGAGACGTTAGTAAATATAACTAACAGAGCAATACTTGGAGCTGCAAATACAATTGACGAAGCAATATTTTCTATTGGATTTTTGGCAAGAGTGCGACAGAACGCGAACAGAGGGTAAAAAAATTAATGAAAATTTTTTCATTTCGTGTCACATTTTACTAATTGTAGACTAAATTTTACTTAAAAATTTTTAGCATAAAGTATGAAATATTGTTGCATTTAAAATATGTAGAAAGCTAAAACTAGTGACTTCAATTGGATTCTGTTATATCGAAGGTTTCAATATTTTTAAATCAACAATCAAGCACTTTTTCTTTGATCGAAAATTGTTTGGTACTTTATATACTAAATATATATTTTTGTAATTTTGTACTTTCTAATTTCCTATAAATGCACAAAAATCCACAATTGTTAGTTATTACATTTTGTATTCAGAAAAGGTTTTTTTTCTTTCTAATGAATTTCGAATTTTAGTATTTTTTTTTTTTTTATAACGAGCTTTTCTCTTATAAATATATTCACTATTTCTCTACAACAGAAGTTTGCACGGAATGATTCTTCACGTTTCCACCAGGTCTCCGAAGAGCTTATCTATTTGTGAAAAAGACTTCTTCGAAAAGTAAAAGTCTTTTTCTCATTAGAATTAACTGCTTTGATCAAAGTCGTAGGTATAATTTGAATATAATGTAAATAAAAAATATCTAACTTTATAAGCTTTTTATATAAGAATCCAATGTTTCATAACACAAACATATAAAGAGTTTGCGTTGGATATTTTTTAATATGAAAGCTATTCTCCTTTTTAATCAAAAAACACCAATGAGGATTCTAACGAAGAAATATCATTTTTCGGAAAAGTCTCGCTTTTTAAAAAGCAGTAAACTGTTCGCGTTTGTACAATGTATCTGTTTGTACAATGTAACAATGTATCTGAGAAACAGGCAGAGTTTCTACAAATTTTCATAGAGAAAAGAATACGAATTTATAGAATTCAAGTAAACACGCGGAAGAAAATAAAGTTCAAAGTTTGTCAAAAAGTACAGAATCTTGCGAGAAATGCCAAACGATCTCCAATCGAAGATTGACAACCGAATGAACGTCGAATGAACAAAAATCGGACGAAATGGGATCTTTTTCACGATGGAAAGATATAATTAATTATCGTTACACTTCGTGGAACGTGTTATGACGTAATGACAGTTTATTCTCGCTCTGAAATCTTATTGTAGCCGCAGTGGAAATTATGGATCGAGCCGAGTATTACGAGCATTACGATCTTTACGTTAACGACGAATTTTCAAGGGTATTTGTCTCGTTACGATGTATTTACAGTTTGTTCATTGAGCTTTCTGAACAAACTTACTTTAAATTAAATCAATTAGTCTTATTGTGCATTACATTACATTTACATGTGCAAATACTAACGTTTATTAATATATATATTATATACACAGATTATTTCATTTTAATTCTTCCAAAAATGTTTAAAATAAGACTTTAAACCTACACTTTTTAAAATGTGGAATCACATTTTTCTTTTCGACGTTCAATATACTAAAGTTAACCTAAAATTTCTGAATAAAATTCAGAATTCCACACTTTTTGATACGTTGCAACTCGATGTACTCTATGCTAATTTAAAAAAGCAATTTTGTAAAAGGCAAGAATATAAATTAGTATGATCGATGAGAACTGAGTATACTCTTTTTCTTTTGCGGAGAATGTCTAGCAGTGTCAGTTAATGTTTATTGAATTGGTAATATTAAAAGTAAAGGTGACTTTGAAATCTCGGAAATACTTGGACACATCTGCTGTTCATCGTAAGATATTCCCCTCGAAATGTTGTAGAACAAGCTCTATTTCAAATATTCTTTTGAATAACGAATAGTTGCTGGAATAATTTAAAGCGGGAAAATTCAAATTAAATTAAAATTCCGTACCAAAATTTCTCAAAACTGAGAAACTGTCTAAACGTAGTTGTTCTACTACGCTCTACAACATTAATTAACAAACTAAATATTTGTTGTATTAGTTAAACACATGAAACAGCAAAGTTTAATTTCCAGTCTCGCTTTCCCGCACGTAACTAATTTACAGCCTACGTGAACGTTATTTTAAAGCAAAGCACAGCGCGTCAACTTTGACATACTCACTATACAGAGTGGTTCAATGAGAAATGACATTTCAACGTCTCGGTTGTTTGTAGAGATACGAAAAAATTTGATCAAACAAAGTTCAATATAAAAGATATCGCTGTAACGTGATGTAATAATTTTTTTGTAGCTTTTATAAAAGTTTCGGAAATCAATCCGTATTATATATTATATTATAATTTTCGATGTATTAATTCAGAACTTGATTCGACCGACGGCTCGTTTCGCGGACGTTGCGCGACCCCCATCATCCGCTTTCTGTAACGAAAATTAAAAATATTTCCTACTTTTTTTGAATAAAGCGCGATGAACCAACATGAGAATATATAATGATAAATGTCATCGAGATCACGATCTAGTCGTGAATTATGGAAATCTGAATTATGAATCGTAAAAATACAAATGGAAAGAAGTTGTGGAAAAGTCTTTTACTAGACATTTTCCTACACATAAATCGACAAAATAAAAGACGAAATTGAATAGAGATTGAGTGAAACGTGTGTGACAACTAATCGATTGGGACAAAAAGGAAGAGAAACTCGCGAAAGGGGAAGAAATTCGACAGGGTTGTGTTAATCAATGCAAAAGTATCACAATAGTTTGGGTTAATTAGCACTAATTATTAGTTTGGTTCGATTTTATAAAACAATAAAACAGCGTAAGAAACAAGGACTATACAAAGCAGGAATAGCGTTCAAGTCTTTCTTCATTTTTTCGCAAAATTAAAGTTCTGAAAATACGTTGTAAATTAGTAATTTTTCGACGTGAGTCGATACCTTTCGATATGAGAATGTCAATCTGCATTGACTGAGAATCATGGTGCAAGTCCAATGTTTACCTGTTTATTATCGTTTTCTCGGTTAAATATTGCTACTTCTCAGTAATAAATCAAGTTACAATGATGGCAACCTACAGTTGACTGTGAAACAATCACTTGAAAAATGTTATTAACTCAAATTACGAAAATTCTCCATATGACAATTATCTTCTTCTCAAAGTGTCGACGAGGCAATTTAGCAATCACATAAAACCTCCTGAAGGATCACGATTTTCATGTATAACAATTGATATTTTCTATATTTTTGAAAATCTACATGAAAGAAGAAATTCTTACTTCCAAGAAAACTATATCGAATAACTTGCGTTAAGGTTCTTTCACGTTTCCAAAAAGAAGAAAAAACAAAGCAACGGAGATGTTCGCCTGCTGATTCTCACTGGGCCATCCAGGGAACCGTTGTTCGAATTACCAAAACTATGAAAGCTGAAACTCGCATATCACAAGGTTTGACCAGGAACCAAGTCCCAGGAGAATCGGAAAGACACTCGACGCAACGGGAAGTGATGGAGTGCGAGTGATGGAGTACGTGGAGAACGATCAGATCGGTCGATGCTTTCGATATTGCATCCCCGCGTTCCCCATTCGACTCGATCCATTACCTCCACGCAAATGTTCCCGTGGCGCAAATCTGTCGGGGTATGGCCGACCTCGGAATCGTAAACGGCCTAACCGATACCGCTAGTTCATTAGTTGCTCCCTCGAATTTCCCCATTCTCCGAGCAGAAAACCGCTCCTCTTTCCTTCCTTTCCCAACGCTGTGGTCACGAATTTTGCGATCAATTACGATCGACAAAAATGTCACGATTATATATATACAATAGTCCATCTATGTATATTTGAATTTTGTGGATACTACAAAAATGAAAAGTTTCTCTGTTTCAATTCTCTGTTTTTTTTTTTTTATCATTTGTACCTCTCTCTCTCTCTCATGTGAGTTAAGTTAACATGATAAAAATAAGTAGGTCTGTATCATTTTGAACAAAAACTGACACTGATTTGCATAATTGCCGAAACGAAAAATTATTGATGAATATTTGGTAGTTTCGATAATACTTTTCTCTTACGTGAGTTAATTATTGTTCAATTGCCAAGTATTCTACATACTTGTGTCTTTTTTAAAAGTGCAAGTTTATCAATATGTGTCGTGAAATAAAAAAAAAGGATGCAAAAGCACATTTTATAATTAAAAATGAAAAACAAAATTACAAATGTATAATGGAAATATTGTAAATTTTTCATAGAAATATTGACAGTGTTTAAAAATTTAACCATGTTAGCGATCATTATAACGTATGTAACCGATATAAATACCGATAGATATTTATAAGTTGATAAATTTGTGACTTTAATATTTTTTACAACTATAACACTTTTAATAAAATATTAAAAACCCTACATTTATAATATTCCAATTCTATTATATGTTATAATTTTTTCATTTTATAATATTTTAATAGTACATTTTTCTTATTTTCAGTGACACCGTTAGTATGCATAGTAAAAATAAAACATTCCATATTTCTACAACATGGTGTAAATAAATAATAAAATAAAAATACTACTCTCGTTTCGTTGCTTCTCGATTACTCTTTTCTTTTCTCGATTACTCGTTCATTAAAATGCCGCGCATTTTGAAAAATGTTTCTAAAATCTTGAATTATATCTTCGTTGAAACAAATTTGATTAATTAAATAATTGAAAGTCTCACCGTCATTTGTTCTTTGATAAATTCGTATAAGAATGAATGTTTATTTCTTCAAAATCAAATGACAAACGTAAAAGAAAATGTCGATTTTTCTTTCTTCCGCTAAAGTTCTTGGCACGTGATTTTTATTTTTCACGACATCACGAGGTAGATCCACAAAGTTTTATGGCACAAGGTTACTCGCCACTAAACAGAAAGATAAATGCACTAAAATATTGCATCACAAGTTTGTTTAGCCACAATCGATTTGCAAATCCAGCCAATCGTATCCTTGCGATTACGTAAACACGCCAACGCATTTGTCCCACTCGAATCTGTCCGATTGTAAAAGCAAACTTTGTTCTATTTTGTTCAATGACCGATAATTATACGTACAAATAAAGTAAGCATCTGCAATTGGATCAAAGGTTAATCAGTGATTAACGATGGAATTTTTCCAATAATCTTTAATCGCAGTTAACGATTAAATTCCAGCTCTGCTCAGCACCAGTTGGTTGTCAGAGCGATCGATCTTTTAGCTGTGTGTCTGCATCGTTAGAACAACGCGATGACGATTACACTGTTCATCAAACACCGAGTATATAGCAGCTGCTGTCATATTGAATTAAAATTATAAGGAAATAACGCTGGTTTTCTTTTTGAAAAATCAATAATTATATTGTTTAACTAATATTATTTACAAAACTTGAACATTTATAATTTTTTTATTAGACAAAGAATCAAATATTTGAATCTTTTCGTATATTATTATTTCTTTTTCTTTTTTTTTTTTAACACAGCAAACATCATGTACACAAAGTTATTAAATTTTAAACATTGGGATTAAATGACAGAAAATTTAAGAAAATTTGAAACTTGGTCGAATTTTTCTCGTTTTGTAAAATCTAGTAACTTTTTATTAAAAAAAGAAAAAAATTAAACATTTTAGAATTTAAATTTCACAGGAAATAAAAATTTTCGACGTTGCCTTGCAAAACACACGCGTTTCTCTACGGAACCAAATATTTCATTTCAGTTGTTCGTTATTTAAAATTCCATGTTGGCGTATATTCGTAATATTCATTTTTTCCAAAATATCATTGATCATCGTAGCAACTAACATGTAAACACCGTCAATTCAGATTTTTGCCAAAATTAACATTCCTTCCCCTGAATTTGTTTATTTTTTAATTGTACTCTGATTACACAGATTCTTTCCTTTTTCGTCCCGAACGCGATATCGCGAGAAAAACTAAAATCAGTTTCATTGCAGCGCTCTAGAGTCAATCGATTAATAAACAACTTTTGTTAAGATTGGTTCGCTGATCGCTCGTGAGAAAAGCAGAAAAAAAAAATAAAAATAAAAGGGAGGATATTTCACGCGTTCGATGGAACAATGTTTTGAAACAGTCTCGCGAGGGATATTAATAAAGGGCACTCTGAAACACGTGGTGCAACACGTCGCGTGGCAAAAGTGGAGGGGGGGGGGGGAGAAATAAATTGAAACGGTGGAATAAAACATCGTGTACGAAGTTTCCGTTGTCGGAAACGTTGATTCATGGGGCGTTGATTCAGAGCTCTCTTTTCCCTCGGATGAACGTTTGTAAAGGGTTCTCGCTGTCCTGGGATGTTTGCACCCCAGGAGTCAGAGGGCAGTTGACGCGATTCCAATTACTGTCCCTGTTCTTTTTTTCTTTTCTTTTTTTTTTTTCTTTTAACCGAGATATTGTTGAACATCTTGTCAAATTGAGAGTTGAATCGACAGTCAAACACTGTCAAATCGTGAAAGCAGAGTGACTTAACGTGAACGAAGAATTCAGATTCCCCATGGGAAATGTCAATTTTGACAATAACTTCGAGTCGACACGATACGTGAAAATACGAAGCTACCACGTTGCGCATCAAAGAATAAATTTTCATTTCTCGAGAAATTCTGAAACTTTTCACGCATGAACCACTATCTATGTTTTTATTCATTAATTATTATTCCAACATAAGGTGTCGCAACTGTTGGAATTTTGTAAAAATAAACTTGGGTTCGTCTCCACTTTGAAAATGAAATTTCAAAACTTTTTTTTACATGGCAGAGTGAAAATACTTTCCTCTTGCAAAATTCTATAAATTAGCAAATGTAAAAACACCGATTGAATCCATAATAAATTTGACCTCGCAAAGCTTGCGATTTTTTTTGCCAATTTATTAAATTTATTAAACATCGCATCAAAACGAACATAACGAGGAAAATGTCACAAATTTTTGTCATTTGATTCTGATGTTCAAAGTTTGGTTAAACGATGGAAAAAGAAAAATCAAACATCAAGTTTCGAGGAATCCGCCTAAAGAGAAGGTTTCAATTTTCAATTCTATCGCAGATTCAGTCATAAGAAAAATTTTTTCAACGTTTTTCCGAAAAGAAAATATATCTTCACATTCCCATTCGCGATGTGAAAACATTTTGTACTGCAAAATACAGCGACTACAAAATTGTAAGAGTTTCGATATTTAATGCCTAAATATAAATTACAAAAATTATTTCATTTTATATTATTATCGCATTGATGTGCGTGAAAAAACTGACGTTTAAATTCTGTTGAAGAATTTTTGTCTTCAGCTCGTTTGTTTCTCAAATCGATAAGAATTTATAGCCACGCATAACATAATTTCTAACCGTTGATTAATCCACTCTGAACTCAATTATGAATTGAAAAAAAAAAATCTGCTATTAGTTTGGATTCATTTCGAAAAAACCTCTCGTATCGATAACTTTTTGAAGAAACAGAAAACTAGATTATTTATCGAAATAAGGATAAAATTTTCCAAACTTTCTTCAAGGTGAAGAACTCTCTCGCGAGATATTTCGTCTTTGCGAAACAAATGAAACACCCTGTATATTTGTTGTCAGCATTGAGGACATCATCGTGTCAGGAATCCTTTCATGCTCGCAAACACTGTACACATACCCCGGACAAAAAGATGGTACACTATATTTTCTTACATTACGTATCGTAGACTAAAGAGAATGTATTCATATTGTTCTTGTCTTTCACGCATAGATTTTACGAAATTAAAGTTATTAATATTTCCTAAATTATTAATTTTTTGTTATAAACAAGTGGATTTCTTTTTTTTATAAGAAATCTTCTAGCGACCCTACGATTCCTCGACTACGAGTTTCAAACACTAGACTAGCACAAGCCGCAAGTGGCTGCGCGCCTAGCGTCGAGGTCCTACCGATCTTCGATGTTAAGCAAGCAGCGTGCGGGGAACAACCCGCTAGGAGAGGTGGTGATTGGGCCCAGCCTAGCGGGGTAGTTATAACAACAAGCGTCTGGGGTAAGGACTGCCATCACAGCCCCACTGATGATGAGTCCTAGGCAGGCAGTGTCTTTCCTCTCTCCTTCTCCTTCCCAGCTGCTGGGAATGCCAGGGTCTTTTTAAATACTTTACAGCTCCCTCAAATCTCAAGAGATATATGACCACCATTTTAAAAAAATCTACGACGATTACGTGAGATTATTGTAACACGAATTAAACATTTGATTTATAAAATAGTATTTCACAGTCATTGTGTACAGTCAAGAATAATACGACAAATAATTCAGATTACTACCATGTCATAACGAAACTAAATTTAATTCCGTCCCACTTTCAACACCAAATTTCGTTAGGTTCCACGAAAGATGTGATTGAACCCCCGGGACAAAAAAATAGCATACTGCTGTATATTTTCTCATATTATGCATCGTAAAATAGAGAGGATTGTTACATCGGTGTGAACGTTATTACCGAGCTATTACCGCAATTTCCTAAAGAAATGTAGACATCGTGCAATCGCGAGGCGGACAGAAAAATAGCACGAGTCGAATATTTGACTGCTCCTCAGTGGTACAGAAACTATCGAAAGCGTGTAGTAACATTCGTGTGAAACACAGTCAGTGAACGTTGAATCCAGTTGAAATGCACGCGATATTGAAATTAAACAAAGGACATTATTCTGTGACAAAAGAAATAGCCAAAACAATTGACAAAAGTCGTAAAACGATGATGAATCTACTAAAATTACAAAGATCCCGATAATTGTGAAAAAGGAAAAAGCGTGGACATCAAATTTAAGCTTGACCGCGAGACAACTGGCAAATAAAGCTGGAATTGCGAAGTTTATTGGGACGACTGACGAACAAATTAACACGTATGCGACACAAAGTGCCGGAAATAAGTGCGTTTTTCAGCGTGAAAGCAATAAAAAGTTCGTGTTTCAAAGTGGCCAGTCGAATCTCCTCGACTTGAATATTGTAGAATGAAAGCCAATTCGCAAATATTAATGAATTTTTGAAAAATGAATTCTAGAAGAGTGAGAAGAACTAAAAAAATCATTAAAAAACTATACATAAACCTTTGTCTCAAAGAATGGCTGCCGTTATTAAATGCAAAAAAGATGACACAAGTATTAAACAATTATCAAACTCGTTTCTTTTGTTTTCATCCATCATTTTATTTCTATTTTTTCTGTTTTTAATAACACAAAATGTATTGTTTAATTTATATTACTTGTATTACATGTTGACAAAAGAAGGAAAGGAGAATGCACGTGAGACAAATTTCATACCATTTATTGGATAAAAAGAAATTTAATAATCTTTAAAGAGTACTATAACTCTCCCGGGGTGTACTTACAGTCGCTTCGTTTCTGTCTCAATTTTCTTTTTTTCTTTTTTCTATCATTTTGATTGCTTCTCGTTTCGCTAGAAAACTGTAGAAAGCGTTTATAAACTCTCCCTTGATCCATCTGCCTTTGAAACAAAACTATTTCATTGTTTTGAACAGTGTATATTATCCATATTCTCTTATTACACGGTACTGTATCGTTATACATTTCTCACACGAGTGATCTTTGAATCATTATCATGGAACGAAAGGGTTTCAATAATGGTCGTTCTTGTCACGGTTAGAACAGCTTGGACCTCGATATTATTTTTATCTCAACAATGTTACGCGATATACAATATGGTCATTTGACATATTCCGACTGTGTTTTACAAAAGGAGAAGACGCAGCGAACAAACAAATGAACCTACACCGGATATTGTATTGTATGAAATTTACGGATAACGTGGCGTGAAACGTCTTAGACAAAACAATGTTACACTGTCGCTAAAAGTTCTGTATGCAGCTGTCCATTTTAAGAAGAAGGAGCAATCTTTTCCATTTTTCGGATGCGTAAAATTATTTCCAAATTGTTATTACCGTCTCATTGTTCCAGTTTCCATTTTATTTCGACTCGTAACATTTTTTTTTTTTTTTTTTTTCCTGAACCGTTTAGAAATTAGAAAATACAGCTTGCTCCTGCGTATATCAACTTTTCAATTTTTCATCGGATTCAATCAAAAACTGCACGAGAAAAAAATTCGTTTTGTCACCCAGTGGCTAGAAAAAAAATTTTGTAATATAGGAAAGGTCATTCTTTCAATGCAATTTAAAATGAGCTAGCTTAAATTAACCAGATAAACTATATTTGAAAATGAACGTCCGAATGAAAGATAATTTTATTAAATTAAATATTAATAATGTAATTCATAAGTAGT